>JAWNPG010000040.1:4132500-4337500 GCA_035045145.1 Drosophila meridionalis
TTGATAAATTTGAAATTGTGATTATAAGATATAACATGGACATGCTATTTTTTAAGATATTCTTTTTCAAGACGAGAAAATGTAAATTCTGTTTTAAGAGCTCTAACCCAAATGCCCATTATTATTATCAAATTATAGTAAGAAATGCATTTCTTGCAGGGAATCACATAGTCTGAATCTATATAAATTTTGTCCAGCCATTAAATTGTTTCCATCTTTTGTCAAGCATTTCCGCTCTTTTATTGAGCCATCCCTAAGGTAGTTGCGAGTGCACTTGTCCGGTTCGTTAAAAGTTACGGAAATAATGCTGATTTACATCGGAGCTGGGCTGGAGCGGTTCGTGCGACTGCGCAGCTGCAGCTTTGGCGTAACTAATTTGTTGGCGTTGCAAATCCGTTTTAAATGTTGCTTGTTGCTGCAGCACACTGAAATTGATTTTCCCTTCTTGTTGTTGCTGCTGTTGCTGTTGCTATTGTTGTTAACTCGCTTGACATATGGACTTTCTGTTGGCCGACAATAACAACAGGTAGTGCTGGCCCCGAATGGCTAACCACAAGCCTTTTTGTTCCACACAAAATGTTTCAGTGGCGGGCGTCAGCGTTACACGTTACACGTTACACGTAACACGTGTGCCACATGCAACATGCCACACCTGCCGCCCCTTCCCGCTCCCCCTCGCCCTAAAACTGCCATCTACACAGCTAGTATATCAGTGTTGCCCTGTTGCATTTCGGGGGTATTTAGCGGCTTTCATTGCATCATTAATTTTGATGCGTGCGCTGCCCCGAAATCCACCTGACCACGACAAGCTCGACAGTTTGTTGAACTTGATGAGCTCGGCCGAGGGTAGTCATAAGAGATGAGATGGGATGAGATGAAAGGTTGATATGTGCTGTACAAGCAAGAGTGATACTAGTTGCAATAATTTTAACTCATCAGCTGTTTGAGCTATTGTTAAGATATAAATTTATAAATATTTATTAAGATTTGCCGTTCTATAGTCAATTTTGGTATGATTATTGAAACTTTAAAAATATTTTTAGATTTTACTCAAACTATGGCATGAGTGATGAGCGTATGCAAGGCAGCTATGAGCTGACCAAGCAAGAGTGATATTATTTTAAATAATTTTAACTCAGCAGTTATTTTAGTTAGCAATAAGACTTAAATTTATAAATATTTATAAAATTTTGCCAATTTATAATTAATTTTTTTGAGCTTGCTGTATATCTGGAAATATTTTTTAATTTTACTCAAATTATGGCATGAGTGATATGCGGATGCAAGGCACATAGAAAGAGTGATACTATTACGATAATTTTAACTCAGCAGCAGTTTGAGATATTGATGAGATTTCAATTGATAAATATTAAGTTTAAACTGAAATTGTATGGTGTTTTATCTATAAATGTTGAACATATGAAAACATTTTAAAAATGTACTAAAACAGTGGCTAGTTATAAGTGGAACGCAAGTATGAGCTGACCACGCAATGGTAATTTACTTGCAATAATTTTAGCTCAGCAGATATTTGAGATATTAATAAGATTTAAATTTATAAATATTCATTTAGGCTGAAGGCAACTTGGGGAAAAGTTGATTAGTTTGAGCAAAACTAAATTCTATTAAATCTAAAGCGAATATTCAGCTTCAGATTTATATAAATTGAAGCATTTATCTATATAAAAAGTTACAGGTATTATGAGAGATACAGCAGAAACATACGTCTCACTATAACTTGAAGAAAAGACATATTCACCCAAAACCATGTTAGCAAATTAGATTATACTAGGCCCCCCACATAATGGCCCAGATATAGCCACAAAATAAATCAAGCCACAACGCAATATCTCAACTCGTTCAGCTTTTCATTGCAATTTCAATCGCTATCGCTCTTATTTGGTCACCCTAGATATGGAAGGTATAAAGTTACCCATTCTTATGCCACCTACTTCTCCACTGACCTTTGTTCGACGGCAGTCCAAACAAACAAAAAATTCGCAGCACTTTTTCAATGGCCATAAGAAATAGAATGCATAGAAAAATATTTGCGAACATTTTGTGGCACTCGGTGCATGCCACACGCTCTCAAATAGACTGCGAAAAAGAAATAGGAAAAAATCTTAGGCCGGCTGACACTGACAAGTCGTGTGAAGCACACCTGCAAGAGTCAAGCGCCGACCGCAAAAACAGAAACCAAACTGGAACGTGGCTTTTGGGGCGACTAGTGAGGGGGATGGGGAGGGGGAGGGAATGGTGGCAAAGACATGTTGCAAAATGTAGTCGTCGTTCGAGCCCGTCAGCTGCGTCGTTGTGGCCTTAAAATGAGTGCAACATTGGCTGTCTCTCTCCGGCCGTCCCTCTGTCCCTCTGTCCGTGTGTCTGCCACAGGCTGGCGTTGTGCCAAACTAGCAAACTTGAAGTAGCGCAAAAATGAATAGAAAAACAAATGCCACAGCTTGTTGCAAGCCTCAAGCCTAAGGCCTTTCGCTACTTGAGCACACGCACACACCCACACACACACACACGCATGAGGGCCTGTGTAGCGGGTGTTGCAAGGCATTGTCCTTTGGCGCTGCGCGTGCACAACAACCACAAGCCGTGCGGCAGAGTCTCACGGCTAGCCGTAACAATGTTGCGCACTCAAGACGCGCGCGGCATTCGAGCTAAGGCGATAATGTGACAAGGATAACGAGACAGAGAGACAGAGAGGGAGCGGGAGATAGAGTTGACAGACTGCAAGCGAGACAGCTGCTTGTTGTTATCACGGGCTACTCGACTGCTGCGTAATGCGCTCATTACGTGACGGCATCGCAAGGCAAGTGGCAAGTGGCAAGTGGCTTAGCGTCTGCTGTCTGGCTATTTTTAGCCATTTTTCGGCTTCGACTTGAGGTCCGCAAACTGAACACGACATTTTCATACCAAGCTGCATGCCTCACCCATAGGTTTCCCAGCTGCGCTTGCTGTTGCAACAGCTAATTAGACAAAGGCAAATGGATCTACGCATTGGATTTGTTGTCTTGCTGCAAGGAATGTGAATTTATTGTTAATTGATGAAATTGTTCTGCATGCAGGTGAGCAAAGCAGATTGCCAAGCAGTGGAATGCGGCATGAATACCCTACACCTATAGGGCATAGGAAAATGTGAGTTGAGGTGAAGGCTGCCAGTTGCATGTACTCAGTATTCGCAGTACTTGAGACGAAGGGCAGGTGAGTAAGAGGTAAACAAATATGTTTCAGGCTGTTTAAAGGAAAATAAAAACTCAGCCTTAAATATATTCGATAATATTATCAGTCCAAAAAACAATAACAATTTACATAACACAACATAAAGAAAATTCAATTTTTCACAATTACCCTCCTATGCGATTATCAAGAACTCAAGTACGACTTTAAATGTTACCTTTTATATTAATTATTAATTATTGGATTTAATTCAATAAACTCTCTCTCTCTCTCTCTTTTGCTCTCTATGTTTTTATATCATATCTTTATTTCCATCTTTTTCTATCCCTATCTGGCGCACTTCCACTCATTTGTTTTCTGTCTTTTCTTTTCCTTTAGTTTTTTTTCTCTCTCTCTCTCTCTTTCTCTCTCTCTCTCTCACTCTCATTCTCTCATCACTTGCTATCTTTCTCATTTTCTTTTGCTACATTTAATTCTTATTCGTTGTCTCTCCGTATCTATCCATCTCTTAAAATCGTGTTCCATATATGTATATATATTTTTCTCGATTTCTACATATTTATTTTTCATTCTTTCTGTCAAACTCTCTCGCTCTATGTCACTATCGCTTACTCTCACTCTCTTTTCCTCTCCTGCAATATTTTTCTCTCTCTCACTCTCTACGTCTCTATATCTCTTGATCACCAACTCTCTTTCTTTTTTGTGTCTTTATCTCTGACTCTCTCTCTAGATACATATATATTTTCATATATATTTCACTCTAGGACAATCTTGCTCTTGCTCTGACTCTTTCTCTCTCTCTTTCTCACTTTCTGCTTTTTAATCTCTATGTCACTCTCTTTCTTTTGACCCATAACTCTCTCTTTCTATCTATCTCTCTATATACATATATCTATTTCTCTATATATCTCACTCTTTCTCCCTTTTCTCTATCTCTCTCTCAGTCTTTCCTTCTCCCCACTCACATTTTGATCACTTCCTATTGTTTTTTATCAGCCTATTACAAGTGCATTGACCATCCACCTTAACAGCCTCTTCACACATCAAAGCTGAGGTCTTTACCCTTCCTGGCTGGCCAAATTAGCATACAGTTCGACTGTGGCAAGGAGAAGCCAATTAACTAAACTGCGCCTAATTAAAACTTAATCGAGCTTGAAAGGCAACTGAAAATGCAACTGCAGAGCCAAGCGACTCCAAGTCGAGGCAGCTGCACTAATTAGCTTAGCTCTCACAAACAGATTCGAACCAGATTGGACTGTGGAGAGTAGACTGTAGACTGTGGACTTTGGAGTCGTTGAGCGGCACTGTCACAAGCCATAAATTTTCATAATTTGACAAAAATTGCACATAATTTCTAATAGTCGGTAGGCTTACGACGGTAAAAATCGCCTCGTTGCACAATCCTCGAGTCCTGAGTGGATGGCTGGATGGATGAGGCTGATTGTGAGAGTTGCGGTCTATTAATTTGAAATGTCTTGAGATAAATTACTAAATGACTACCGCTTACGTGTGATCCATCCATCAATGCCATCATTAAGCCAAACATTTGACAGAAAACGAAACGAAACGACGACGACGACGACGAAGCAGACGATGATGGAGTTGCGAGGCGGCGGGATTGGGTTTGGGTTTCGGGCAGCTACTAGCTGGGAATCAAAGTGTACCCAGCCTAAGCAGAGCTCAGAGAGAGAGAGAGGGAAGGCAAGAGAATGGTAAAGTGAGAGCGAGAGACCCCACAGTGTGTGCTTGTCGTCGCCATCGTCGCCGTCGTCGTCGTCGTCGTCTTTGTTGTCTTGCTCGCGGATTCCTAGCGATTCGTAGGGTGCTGTCGATAGGTCTAGAGCCCCCTCCCCGCCCCTCAGAGAAGCTCGCGGCACAAAGAGTCGCCGACTGATGGCTCGTTGCAAAAATATTTGTATGCCTTGTCCCTCCGACGACTGCACTCAGGCGTGTCCAGGTATTTCTACTTGATTATGTTGATAAGTGCCCGCCACATATTTCTCGATTGCACTTGTAATAATTTGTTTGCCACTCATGTTTTGGCCTTTTTGCTGCTGCTCGCTGGCTGTAATCAATGCCGATGTGAAGTGAGGCAAGTAGAGCTGCGGCCACATACCATAGAAGCGCGAGCTGTGGGAGCTGAGCTGAGAGCCGACGAGTTGGGACCCAAGTTCCAGGAACTTGCTTCAGCTCTCCACTGAGCGCTTCCGATTGCGTGCGGTCTTATCTTTTTTATTTTATTTATATATATAAAGAAATATATATACATATATATAATATATATATATAAATATAAATGTTTATATATCAATTT
Organism: Drosophila meridionalis; assembly: GCA_035045145.1. NCBI lineage: Eukaryota > Metazoa > Arthropoda > Insecta > Diptera > Drosophilidae > Drosophila > Drosophila meridionalis. The sequence goes on from JAWNPG010000040.1 coordinate 4,138,001, forward strand.
CTTTCCTTTTTATACCCTGAACCCATTAAAAACGGGAAATCAGGGTATAATGGTTTTGTGAAAATGTATGTAACATACAGAAGGAGGCGTGCCACACCCCATAAAGTATGTATCATGTATTATTGATCAGCGCGACAAGACGAGTCGATATAGCCCTGTCCGTTCGTCCGTGGTAACTCTGAGAACTTCTAAAGTACGCAATCCAGAGACTTGAAATTTTACATGAATACTCGTACATACCATACGCTGAACGAGTCTATCAGTTTTTTTTTCGATAACTCATATCGTTTTGTTTATATCGGCATTTATCGATCATTTCAAATTGCTTTTTAAGTGTGCGTGAATATGTGTTCATGTATGTGGTATTTGCATGCATGCATAAACAATGCTTGGAATAGCAGCTTTTCGCTAATTCATTCCGTTTCGTTTATATCGGCATTTATCGATCATTTTAAATTGCTTTTTAAGCTTCCATGCATATGTATTCATGTATGTGGTATTTGTATGCATGCATAAAAGAAGCTTAGAATGATTGAAATATTGACTCCTCACAGGGTTCAGGGTATTTCCTAGTCGAGCAGTCTCGACTAGAGCACTCTTACTTGGATTTTTTTTGGTATTTTAATGAGTTTGCGTTGAAATTTTACGATAACAAATTCTGTTTCGTTTTTACTTGTTGGCAAAAAGTTTTTGTTTTGGTTGTTAAAGCTTTGATCTTGGCAGGAGATTTCCAAGAGACTTCTGGCTAATTTTTGTAGTCAGTTGAAGTAAAAGTCCAAAATAAATATATTCTAATCACATTTTTTGCCTGGCTTGATGTTGGATGAATTCAACTTGAAAATTTTGCATTTCCTGTGGCCGTTCTTGCACTCACCTGTAAGCCTTAACTCACCTGACCACAGGCGAGTGCTGCCCGGCTAAAGTTGCAGCATCCTGTGTGCAAGCTGCTGCTCGTTCGGCTGCTGCCTAAGTAAATTTGATGTTTTATTATATTTGGGTCAAAAGTTTTTAATAGTTTCTGCAGCAAAGTTGCCAGAGTAGAAGGGAGAGAGAGAGAGAGATAGATATATACACATCTATTTGTTATAGATTTACTTATAGAGAATTTAAGAGCTTGCTATTCGAGTCTGTTGTCCGAGCGGCTTGGACTTGATTAAATGCTCTGCAAATTGCATTTATTCCATACTCTGTTAGCAAATCAATTACAAAGGCCTGGCCCACTTTCGGTTGCTGCACGAAATGTCAACGACTTGGCCCGAAATATATACAGGCCTTCTTTCGGCCTGGTCTGCAGGTGTCTTTACTTCACTGTGCTCTGCGGCTAACCTAGAAAAAAAAACTAAAAATCCGTCTTTTTTTGTGAAGTTTTGGTTCGTTTTTTTTTTTTTTTTGTGCCCGCATTTAGTGAAAGGCACAAAATGTACGTTGACGGCGTTGCTATCGTCGCTGCGGCAAGATTAGCTACACTTGTGCTCCATTTAAATGGCCTGCCAGCTGAATTATGCCAAGTTCTCTGCAAATATACCCTGTAATTTGAAAGGAGAGGAATAAAGGTGTATGTTTTTGATGTATTATTCTCAATTCATTTCATAACAAATTTAACTAAGGTTTGTTTGAATGGCTAAAGGAAGTTTTTACATGATATTTACATGTCAGATATAGTTCTCTAATTTTTTGATCTTTCACGGATATATAATCACTTTATATTCTGAAATTCAGAAATTCAGGAAATTAGAATTTATAACGTATATATTTCTAACAGTAATAGCATTGTAGACCCAACTTATTTGAGAGTTGGAAATTTTTTATACGCACATACGCATATCTCTAAGAAAATCCCTTGATATTTAATGTGTTTATGATATATTTAATAGAAGTAATTTTATTTATAGTTGTCTGCAGACTTTAGTTACGGTATCTTCCAGTTGATCATTTCGAAAAATTATATACATATATATTTTTTATTCCTTATAAAAATTCTATTTCTATGAGTTTTTTTTTTTTCATTCTTCAATCACAAAACAAAGGGTTACAGGCTTGACAAAATAGGCTAGGATATCTTACAGTACAGCAGTTTATTTTCATTCAGTGACATAAGTTTGTACTTCAATAATTCTAGCTGAAAGAAATACTATAAATTATTTTAATCAAGTTGCAAGCATAGCTTTGCTTACCTAGGATATCTAACCTCACCTTAAAAAAAAATTCAAATAAAATCAAGAAAAATATCCTAGCACCCACAACCTATGCTTAACCTACTTAGGGTATTTTCTAGTGCATCACATTTTTTTCTAACAACATTCTAACAGTATTTTTTTGGTTTCTTGCTTTATTTGCGGCATGCAGCCGTTGCTGCAGTTAAATGAAAAGTTTTTCTGCAACGGCTCTAAAGAAAAATAGAAAGTGAAAGACGCCGACAAACCAAATCAAAAAAAAAAAATAAAGAAAAATAAAGAAAAAAGAAAAGCAAAGAAAATGGCAATCAAAGTGTTTTTCCAGTTAATGTCGACTACGCCCTTTCCCTGAGCGAATGTCGCTCGATCTAGAAAACTATCTAGGAAACTTTCGCCAGGAATTTTTGTGCCAGGCTGGTCAATTGAATTACTATTTGAGTGGAGAGTAGAGCGAGGTTTTCGGATGGTCTACGAAAAAAATCTGTTTACTTTGTTAAAAGTCTAAAATATTTTAATAATTGTAGTTCTTAAAAAAAGGAATAGAAAATTTGTTCAAATATAAGAAAGTTTGTTAAATAAAAATGGAATGTTGCATATTAAAATGTTAGTATTATTTCTAACACCAATTTTTCATCAAAAATATTTGGCATAAATTTAATGAAACTTACGGAGTTTCAAGCTTTACCTAATACCTAGTCTAATATGCTACATTAGACAATAATATTTTGCTCGCCATTTCTGGCATTGTTCAACACTTAACGGTTAACACTAGCCACAGCTAGCAGTTGGTGCTGGCTACAAACTAACTGGAAACTAAGCAACTAGAACAGAATGTCTGCAACAACTGCTAAAAAACTGGAGCAAAAATAAAAGTTATGATACAGAAATTAAAGTTTTGGAAGCTGTAAAGTTTACTATATGTGTGTATGTGAGTGTGTGTGTGTGTGTGTGTGTGTGTGGCTATGCATATATGGATAAAAAGTTCGAGTGCAAGGGAAGAGTTGCAGCTGAATACCATAAAAAATAGCTAATGACAAAAGTGTAAGAAGTCGACGTTGTTGTAACTGATCCATATGGAAAAATATGGAAAGTTAAGAGCAAAGTTTTACAGTCTGGCAGCAGTTGATGATGCCCTGGAAAGTAAGACAAGTGGGTCAATTACAATGTACGAAATAAGGCGTAACTGAAGTTGTACAGTGTTGTTAAACGTCACAGAACCTTAAAGACATTCTAATAATAGATAGTTAGTGTATTGGTTATGTATGTATGTATGTTGTGTGTTGCATAGCACACATTTAGTGCAGTTGAGCGAGTGTTGGTAAATGCCACAAAGCAACCGCATGGCTTACATAAAACAATTGCACCTGCATTTAACTTCAACTCAATGCCAAAATTAATATGCTACCATAAACTAGCCCGAACGACCGAGCTGACTATATATACAGAGAGATATATGTATATATGCATACATACATATATATATACACACAATATAGAGAGCATTCTGGGCAGCTCCATAGTGGTCCGGGTGGTGGCGGAGCAGCCAGAGCAACCACAACTATGCACATGGCCAGGAATATTCCCTAGGTGAAAGTATGTGAAAGCATGCCATAAATCGTTTGCCTGCTGCTCCGATGTTGTGGGTGGCTATACAACACAGATAAACCTCTCTCTGTCTGTGTGTGTGTGCGTGTGTGTGGGTGTGCGCTGGTGTTGGTGTTGGCTAAAGCTACAGGCGATTAGAATTGATGTGGGTTACTAAGCAAACATGAAAGGCTATTACGTTAAGCGTTACGTTATGTTACGTTGCGCTGCGGCATTTTATGAGCTGCCTGCAACTCCTATTGAAAGCGAAATAGTTTTGACTTTCGTTACGTCCGTGATCCACAGAGTTTAGCCATAAATTTCACAGATTGAAATATTGGCAGTTCTCGCCGTCTGCTCTTTCAATTATTTCACTCCTTGAGTTTATGCGCTGAGCTTTTGCTAATTGGCTTATAAGTTTCGCTAATTGGAAAGGTGCGTATTAGCATGGATGTAGCGAAAAGGTATAAGATCTTCGAGGAGCCGTTGATGGAGGAGATTATATTAGGATTGCTGATGATTTATGTAGAGCGAGGTATCAGGTGAGCAAAGTCTGATTTTAACTTGTATAAAGATAAAATAAGTTAAGTAAATTTGTGAAAAATATTTAATAATTGTTGATCGGTATTATTTCCTTACTGATTTCTGACCTGGTTTAATTTTGACGGAAGGACAGTAGAATGAGCGGACGGAAGAATGGGCGATCGAACGGGAGAAAGACTGGACTGATGGGTGGATGGACGGATGGAACGATGAGTAGATCGATAAAAGACCGTGAGAAAAGGTACACGGACGAGTTGACGAATATGCGATAAGAGCGTATATATGGGTGGACAGACGCACGCAAAGAACGGACGAATATGTGAACATACGGGTGAACAGATGGATCGACAGATGGGTGGACTGACGGGCGGATCGACGGGTAAACGGACGAAGAGCTGGACGGACGGATAGACGGATGGATGGACGGTCGGGTAGACGGGTGGGCAAGCGGAGCGGAGGACGGACGGGTAGACGGATGGATGGACGGATGGATTGACGAACGGATACGGACGGATTGACGAACGGATACGAACGGATGGACACAGCGGAGGACAGACAGGTAAACAGACGAATAGACGGACGGATAGACGTACGGATGGATGGACGAATGGACGGACGGATGGACGGACAGTTGGGCAAACAAAGGGACAGACGGGTAGACATACTGGACAAAAGGATTAACGGACAGGAAGATGAACGGATGGACGGATAAAATGGTAAATAGATCGCTACGTCAACGGGTGGACGGTTGAAAGCACAGTCAGATATCCGCTCGAGTGGGTGGATGAACGGATGGACGAATGAGCTGACGAGAGGATAGACAAATAAACATAGAGAACATGCACAATGCGCTAAATCCATTGAGCTGTTAATTTTGATCAAGAAATAAAATCATTATATAGTCGGCCAAGCCCTTACACCAAAAGCTCCCATTTATTTAATGTATTTCAAACAATTTTGTTCAGTGTAAATTCCAATATCTCACTCGACTTCATTCCTCAAGCCTGCACAAACACTTCTTAGCCCATTCCGAGCTTTCAAGTCAACTTCAAATGCAAAGCGATCAGAAGTGTCATGGCCTATTAAAGAGACTGCATAATTGAGCAGTGTTGTGCAACGCCTTGGAACACCTGTTGGCAGCGAACAAAATACCTTAAAAAAAAACTAAAAAATATATATACATATACATATTCATATATACATTTACACATACATAAAAAACACGCCAATTTGTCGTACACGTCGGACTACAAGAATTTGGTAAACTGTCAAATGGCAAGCACAAACAAAATAAAATAAAATAAACCTCAAACAAATTCATATTTCTATGCACATATAAAAAAAACTGCTACAACAACTACAACAGCTTCACTTACAAGTGTTATGCGCCGCTGTTGTTGTTGCTGCGTTTTTTTCTTCCTTCTTTGACGCTTTTTGTCCCCTTCTCGCCTATGACAGTTCTTTGACATCCAACTGTGATTTTTGGACAGCAACAACAACAACAGAAAAGCTCACACTGCTGTTGCTGTTGTTGTTGTTGTTGCTGTTGTTGTTGTTGCTGTTGTTATTGCTGTTGCTTTTGCTTTTGCTGTGGCATATGTAAGTGTGTATGTTAATTTGATTTTGGTGTCAAATGCTTTGTTATTGCGTCTCCCTCTCTCACTCTCTCACACTCTGCTCTGCTCAGCTTTTATGGGCTGCACTTTGCTTTGCGCTTTTATAGCGAGCGCAGTTAGTACGTCAAGTGTGAGCTGCCGCCGTCCCTTTCTCACACTCTTTGGATCTGTCTATCCCTGTCGCTCTGTCAATCTGTTTGATTTGCTTTTGATTGTGCGCACTTATGTCTTTATTGACAACGGCGTATGGCTATGTTATATAAATAATTTATTTCATACCAACATTGAGCAATTTGTAATTGACACACACACACACATACATTGCTTTTGAATAATTTTGATTTGGCATCGAGTGCAATTGAAGAAATTGGCATAAACAAAAGCAAATCGCAAAAATGTTCGTTGTCTGTAATTGATGCACTTGTCGCACATGAATATTTCAGTTTTAACCACAACAACAACAACAACAAGAGACTCGCAAATTGCATTTTAATTTGGCAAACAACTAAAGTGACCCGCAAGTACTTGGCCCACAATGCATTTTCAATTAAGAACAGGTACAAACAGGCGCACAAGGTGAGTGCTTAATGCATATTGATTTATGCAAATATCACAGCCAAGTGTCAAGTCATAAAAATTAGTGTATATACAAATGGACATATATACAATATGTATGCTTATATTGTTTTTAAAATCTTTTAACATTGACAAACATGTATTAAATATTTAGTTAAATTATAATTGCATATGCTATACAGAATTTTATGTAAATAAAGTTTATCTAATTTAGTTTTGGCACTTAATATATTGATTTTTTTTAAATATAACAATTTTAAAACTTTTTTTTTATGTGAGTATATTTTTAAAATATTTTTTGTTATCTAATTTTTGAGATGATGCGCTTTAACGTTCCATATGTAGTATATACATAGATGCAGGTTCGAGTCCAGGTGCGGTGATGTTTGTTTTTCTTCTTTTCTTTTGTTTATTTATTTAATTATTTATTTATTTAATTATTTTTTATTGACTTACATTCTAGTTGAGTAAAATTTCAAAAATATAATTAAATTTTGGGAAATTTAATGTTATATACCAGCTATGGAGCGTACTAAAAAATACAAATCGGACGGGGCTCAGAGTATCTCCTAGTCGGGCACTTCCGACTAGAAGTTTCTTACTTGTTATATTTATTATTTATGAATAAATTTATAAATTATTTTATATAAAATATATTTATTTTACTTTTGGTATATAACAAATATTTAATTATAATATATATACTTATATATTTATTTATTCTATATTTCTATATATATTTTATTATTTATATATTTTTCACATATATTTTTTATGTATATACATTATACATTTATTTATTCTATATACTAAAAAGAGATAAGTTTTTTAAATTTTTTTTTTAATCAAAATTATATTTTTTATATATATTTTTATATTATACTTTAAAAAAATAAACTAACACATTATCAACATTAAAGTTAACATATTTTTATAAACAAATATTACATTTAATTTCTATAATATGTTTTTTTTTTTTTATATAACATAAATTTGATTTAAAAATAAACTTTCAAATTTATTTTTTATAAATATAATTTAAATAATATTTTCTTTAATTTTTATTATCTGCGCATATTTTCTTATTTCTATTTATGCATTTTTATTCATATATATATATTTTTTTTAATTTTTACATATTTTGATAAGATATATAAATAATATTGTTCACTCTATAATTTAAATAATTAAATAATATATTATTGATATTATTTGAGAATACTTTCCTTTTTCAATTCACATTACTTTTTGTTTAAATCCTATTTCTAAAATCTAATTTTTCGCTTCCATAATTTATATAAACGATCTTTGGCAACGCGAGTTTTTATCAGTTTTTCTTTGTTTATGCATTTCGCTTCCTCTCTATACACTGATTTTCGTAGGCAGCGAATAATAAATTATGCTGGGAACAGCGAACAAAACAAACTCATTTATAATGCCGCAAATTATTTGTCACTATTTTCGTGCACTTGCTATGAGAGCAGTGGGCAGAGACTGATGGGGTATATCGATTATGTGGGACTGTATGTAACAGGCACGGAAGAGACTCTATGAGGTATTAGAATGATCTGATCTACTTATGATCAGATTGAGCGGCAATGGGCAGAGACTGATGGGGTATATCGATTGTGTGGGAGTGTATGTAACAGGCATGGAAGAGACTCTATGAGGTATTAGAATGATCCGATCTACTTATGATCTCAATGAGGGGCTGTATGTAATGGATCTACATTTGTCTAGCTTTTGTTTGAGTGGAATCTGTGCGGCTTGGACTCTATATAGATTTATGAGTAGTGTTTCGATTATTTATATTTTATTTTTGTTACTAAATTCTTTTCGTTATATTATACTATTTACATCTAATGAAATTAATACTACTAAATTAAATTAAGAAATTATAACAATTTTATTTTCTGCATTCGATCCATCAGCAATTTTTTTTAGCATTTTAATTTATATAAATAAATTGGATAATCTTTGAGAATATTTATCAAGTAAACAACTTGTAGAATATTTTTCAACAAAATTGAAAATTAGAAAATGTTATCAATTTAAGATGAGGATGTTGACAAATTTTTCTTATAATTTAAATGCTTTTCAAACTTATCTCATCTGCATCTTTTTTTTTAACTCAGTTTTTCAGAAAAGATTCTTCAGTCAAATATTATTCGAGAGTAGTATTTTTAAAAATTTCTAAGATTTCACCAGATATGACTTTTATGAGCGGAAAACTTAGTTTCTGTTTAGCATAGTATGATATTAACATCGAAATTATCAAGCCAAATAATAATAATAATAATAAAGCATTAATGCGCGGTATTTGCTAGCCGGATACTTCCGATTATCTTACTTTTACTTCTTGTTTTTATGTTTGGCACAACTTTTTGTTGCTGTTTATTGGCCTGAAACGCGTGCCGCACACACGCACACACACACACACACACACACTCACACTCCCACTCACACACACACACACACACACTCACACACACATTTGAGATGTGGTAACCATAATTAATTTGGCCACAAAGACACATCCACAGCCAACAACTACCGTGTGGCCCCCAAACAATGGCAAACAAATTGATTAATGACAGCGTATTAAACAATAATCGAGATAGGCCGCCGCCGCCACACGGCACCTTGTAGGGTCAAAAGGGGGCGCAGTGGGCGGGGTCAGCTGCCAAAAAAAAAAAATAAACAAAAAATAAATATGATTCGCCCACGCGCAAATTTTTTTGTTTGCGCTTTCGAGAAAAAGGTTTTTATCAGCAGGCCAAAAATTTGTTGTTGTTGTTGTTGTTGTTGTTGTTGTTCGCTCAAAACAATTCATTTAAATAATAGCTGGGCCACTTTGGCTGGCCGTCCCAGTTGGAAGGAAGCGAATCATTTTTCATACGAAAAGCAAATTAATAACGTGTAATTAATATTTTGGTTTAACGGAATTGTAATACGTGCGTACCTTGATCTGTATCGAGATATATGTATGTGTGTATATATACAGGTAACAGTAAAGCTAGGCTAAGGGGAAATGTTAATGAAATATGGATTATAGGAATTTAGCGATTCAAATAGGATTTGAGTGGGAAATCTGAGCTAAATATCAAAAGTATCAACTCAAGTGTTCATTTAGGGAACTAGTTCCGTTACGTTAAGTAGTTCAGGAACTAAATAATACAATATACTTATATCTATTTGTATTTATATGCACTAAACAATACTTACATAAAATAATAACTAAGAAATAAGTAAATACTTATTTTAAAATTAATCCATATTATTTTACTGCTCTAAAATAATAAAATGTTTTTATATAAATTTAGATTTAAATTTATTTTTATCATTAGAGTATATTTTATATAAAATAAATCTTATAAAAAACTTTAATTAAAATCAATTTTTATATCTACACTATTTAATATCAATATAAGTCTTTTATTTATTTTTTAATATGTTAAGCATATTCTACTAAAAATAATTGTCTAAAATAAAACAACATTTTTTTAAAAGTCGAGTCATATTTTTAGAGCATTTTTTCTTTTTGTAAACAATTTCAAAGCTAAAGAAATTGATGAATATATAATTTTGATGTATTTAAATTAATAAATATATTTAATTTGTGTTTGTTTAGTTTTAAATTAATGAATATATTTAATTTGAGTTTGTGCTTACAACTAAAATTAAATATTTTTATTAAATTAAATGCATTTAAATTTAATTTTGATCAATGTATTTAGCTTTGAAATAAATTTTGTTTAATATCTGTTAAATTTAATTTTGTTTTATTTTTAATTTAATAATAAACTATAATTTTAAATTGAAAAATTAATTAAATTAAAACAAAAAGTTCAAAATATATCAATAAATTATTTGAAAACCTTGCTAATTAATTTGTAGGTTATTTTTATTATTTAAAATTTTATTCAAACTAAACTAATTAAATAAAGAGAAAAAATAAATAATAATCAATTAAAAAAATTTTAAAAATTTGCTTTTTAATTTATTTTTGTTAATTTTCATTAAATTTAATTAATCAAAAAATAAATAATATTTAAATAAATTATTTAAAAATCTTGTTATATAATTTTTTTGGTTAATTGTATTTTTTTTAATTAATCAAATTAAATTAATTAAATGCAAACAGAAAATTAAAAATAAATAAATAAATTATTTAAAATTCTAGCTATTTAACATTTTGGTAAATTTCATTAAATAAAAATAATCAAATTAAAATAATAAACTAAAAACAACAAAATATTAAGTTAAAATAAAAAATATTTAAAAATCTTGCTGCATAATTTTTTGGTTATTTTCATTATATAAAAATTAATAAAATTAAATTAATTAAATTCAAACAAAAAATAAATAATAAACAATTAAATTATTTAAGATTCAGGCTTTTTAATTTTTTGACAATTTTCATTAAATAAAATTAATAAAATTAAATTAATTAACTAAAACCAAAAATAAAAATGAAGTAAATGAATAAATTTTTTTTAGGTATTTTTATAATATAAAAATTTATCAAATTAAATTAAATAAATTCAAACAAAAATTAATATTAAATAAATAAATTATTTAAATATCTTGCTATATAATATTTTTGTAATTTTCATTAAATAAAAATAATCAAATCAAAATAATAAACTAAAACAAAAAAATATTAAGTAAATAAATTGTTTAAAAATCTTACTATATAATATTTTAGTTATTTTTATTATTTAAAAATTAATCATATTGAATTAATTAAATTTAAACAAAAAATTTATAATAAATAAATATCATTTAATAATCTCGCTATTTCATTTTTGTGGCTATTTTCTTCAACTAAAATTTTAATTTTAATAAAGTCAGGCTTTTATACATCACAATTAATTAAAATTAAATTACTCAACAATATTTATTGTTCCAAGTCCTTCATAGTCCTTTTGCACATTTTAATCACACACTCGCAGCGCCTCTCCAACTGTAATTGGCGCTTCTGAGGCTTAAGAAGCACTCGAGCTGAAAGAGTTTCAACTGCAGCAAATCATCTTTAATTTCAGCAGATTTCAGGTATATGCATATATGTGTGTGTATATATGTATGTGTGTGTATGTACATATATACTCCCTAAAGGCAAACTTTATTTATGCAGGCGCACACACACACACGCACACACACTCACACGCACACAATGCAACAACCCCCAACGCTGCTGCAGGCAACCCCCAAGGCATTTGCTCTGCGCCTCACACCTCTTCGCCCTCTCCCTCTCCCCCATCTCCCCTCTCCCTCCCTCGACATGCACTTCACGGCTTGCACTCTCTCAATTATGACTTAATTCATATCTAATGGATATTTTCTGTGAAAATCTCGTGATTAATCGCTGCCTGGAGGCCCAAACAGGAGGACATCTCATTTGGGGGTTGCTCGCAGCAGAAGGAGTCTGTGACGGCGACGGCGACGCTGACTGCGACGTTGACTGCGACTGCAGTTGTTCACACATGTTCACAAAGAGAAAAAAACTGTGTTTGGGGCAACTTTGGAACAATGGGCAACCACTCGCACCACTCGCACCACCCGCACCACCCACTGCCGTAACTCAAAAACTTTTCAAGTTCTTTTAACATTTTCCAAAAATTTTCGTGCGATTAATGCGCTGCCAGCCCCCAAACCACCCACAATTGTGTGGGCGTGGCAGCGACGACGTGTTGCAACTGATGACGTCGCATGTGACTTTAAATCTAAAAAAAAAAAAACTGAAAAAAAACTGAAAAAAACAACAAACTGCATTTGCACGCGCGGCTTTGCTTGGCTATGGCACGGCAGCGCCATCTATGCGTGTTTAGCGGAACTAGCGCTGCCAAAGGAAAAACTGGCTGCCAATGCATTTTTATCTAAGCGAGAGAGAGAGAGAGTGCAAACAGTTGAGAGCGCCTTTTTGAGTGATTCTGAATGCCGGCAAAACAGAGCACGAATGTGTTGCGCTCTCTCGCGCTCTCACACTCACGCGGCTCAGCTGCGGCTCTCTGTTTATCTTTGGCAATGCATTCTGTTTGCTTACCGTTATTGTTGTTGTTGTTGTTGTTGTTGTTGCCGACCGCTCCCAAAAAATCTGATTTGCATATTTTGTGTGCACTTCAAGCCGCATTCAATTCCAATTGATATTTGTTGATAAGCGGATAAGAATTTAGTGTTATTAACCAATCAGAATTTATAGTGGAATTGTATGAAGTGGAAACCAATTGGAATCTGGTTGGGAAGTAACATAGAGTATAAAATTAATGGAATTTTATACTGATAAATCAAGGAAATAAAAAATGAATTAAAATCTAAATTGCAATGCTATAAATAAAATGTTTAATAAAATAAATGGCTGTTAATTGTCAAAAATTAACCAAACCTATTTCCAATTAGACCAATTTGACAGATTCATTGAGCTGGCGCCTTAGCACACCTGTGTGTCCACCTGCATGGCAGACCAATTCAACACACACTCACACATTCACACATCCCATTGACACCCACAAATGTTGTCAACAAAAAAAAAAGAAAATGCAGAAAAATCCAGCTCAAAAAAAACGAAAACAAATGTGTTTAGCCAAGTTTCAAACCACGCATTTATCTAACTCAATGAGAATCCAATTTGAGTGCAACTCACGCGCGCTCTCTCCCAAATGCGCTCACTCACTGCTTATCAGCTGCGCTCTCATACATTTTTGCACTATCCAATTCGCTGGCTGCGCTTCGTGTGCCTCGGGTTTCGTGCGCTCGGGCGCTCGTTCCCCGACGAGAGCGAGCGGCGAGCGTGTGAGCGCGGTGGCTGCTGGCAGATAATTTTAGTTCATAAACAAGTTTCGTTGCGTGCGTTGCCCGTCGCGCTCTCAGATACTTTTTGCCAGTTGAGCCGAGTACGTGAACGTGTCTGGACGCTTTTATGTGTAGAGTCAGCGCAGCTGAGACCGAAACAGAAACTGAAACCGAAACCGAAACACACAGAACCGTTACCGGAATCAAAACCACAAAACAAAAAACTGAAAACTGCAACCGTTAGCCGTTAACTAATACAGTTTGCATTTAGTTCTGCCGTTCAGTGAGTGCAATACGCGCGCGTGCAAAATTCTGCTACAGTTGTCCCCTCCCCCTCGCGCACACACACAACCACACACACATACGGGCCTCTGCCTAGTGATGACCGTTAACCCGTTTGCGCTGCGGCGTGCGTGCGTCTTGTTGTTGTTGTTCTTTTTTTAGGCAGCTGCCGAAATCATCACAAAACAGAAGCAAAAACAAAAACAAAAACAAAAACGAAAACGAAAACAAAGCCGAGCAAATTTTTCGCGTGTTACTTTTGTGCGACGTTTCTTGATTTGCTGCAATTTTCCAAGCGTAAGTTTTAATTAAGTTAGCTTTAAGCTTTATTAATGTTCTAGCTTGTGTTTTTGGCTATTTTTCGGCTGTCAGTGCGCAGCGTGCTTGTAATTTATATCTTTAACTTTCGATAAGGTTCTGCTGTTCATTTTTTGTTTTGGTGAAAATTTTTATCATTAATTATGTCATTCCCCTAAATATAAAAACGGGTTTTTCGTTTCGTTAGAAGATCTTAAAGCTCGTGCGCAATTCCTGGAAGCTGTCTCTTAGGTGTTGTTCCTTCTCGTGTTTGTTCTTCGCACTGAGATGTGAATCTTTATGAATGAAGCTCGATCGGAGCTGAGAATGGGGCTGGGGCTGGGGCTGGGGCTGGGGCTGGAGCTGCTGTGGGGCGTGGACTCGTCTTACATGTGTTTCTATGTCTTGGCTTTTATGTGGAAATGCTTGACACTTCTGCAGAACAGTTACCATTTGGCTTGAGCTGCTGCTGTTTGTGTGTGTGCGTATGTGTGTGTGTGTTAGCTGGGCGTGTTTCCCTTTCTGTGTCTGGGCCTAGAACCGTTGCTTAATGGCCCAAACGTGAGCTGGCATAAAGTTGGCCTAGGCCAGAAATTGTGTAACACAAACGGAAAGCCCAAAATTCCTTGAGTTTTGACTAAAGTAAAGAACTTAATGAAGAGTTTTCAGAAATCTTAAAAAAATTTGCAAATATTTTAAAGTTCATTATTCCTTTTTTTTTAGACTATTTAAAGTTTTATTATGACAATAGTCTAAAAAAAGTAATAATAATAATAAGGAATTTCGAGCTTTCCATTCGTGTTACACATTCTCTTTATTTTTCCTATTTATATATTTTAAATAAGTAATTTAAGTAATAAAGATTTTAAATATAAATATATATTAATGTATTAATATGTTATATATAACATACATACAGTTAATTGTTAAACAGCACAACTTAGTAATAAATCTAATTTTTTATGCAGCTTGAATTTAAATATTAAGATAAACATATCTATTATTAATTTAATATATGATCAGTGCTAGAAACTAAGTCGATTTCATTTTATGCGCGGCAGAGCACTCTCTTCTTCTCTTTGTGGGTATTTTTGCCCATTGCTCGGTAAATGAAACCAATATACTCTTTGACTTTTGTTGAGCGCGTATGAGAGCTAGGTCAGAGATGCGCGCCTTTTTATCAGCTATAAAAGGGCGACGTTCCTCCCGCGCGTGTTCAGTCGCCCACCCTATCACCTGCTGTCCAGTCGCAACGCAGTCCAGTGCAGAGCCTCGCAGCGGCAATTTTAAGCTTGGTAAATAATTTTAATTTTAAATCATTTAAATAATATTTAACAAAATATTAAATACTTTACAAATATGTAACATTTAAAAAATGTTATTTTTTTTTTTTTTTTTTTTTTTGATAAGAAAAAAACAAGTTTTTGAATCATACATATTTGTAAAGTATTTTAAAACATGTTAAATATTATTAAAAAATATGTTTTGTATAAATAATGTGCAAAAATATTTATATTATAATTAATAAATAATATAAATAATAATTAATATAAATGTATGTACATCTTTTAAATAAAAAAATCATATATATTTTTAAATTAATAAATATATACTTGATTTTTTAAATGTTTAAGCTTGAATAGTTTTAAATTAATATAGAAACTTGTACATAATTTAAATTGGGCTTAAAATGTTTATATAATTCTTAAATATTTTAAAATTTATATTTTGTGCATATATATATTATTTTTAAATTAATATTTTTTAAATACTATTAAATCATTAAATATATTATAAATTTAGATGTATATATTTATAAATTTATATTAAACTCATTATATTTATTTTTCTAACTTTTTATAGATTTACATATTCTTATAAAAAACAAACTCTTAAACTATGCAATATAAATTATTCTTATAAGCATTGCCTTCGCATTTTCATTAAAATTGCATTTATATTTATATATTTTCTAACTAGCTCAATATACATATTATATATAAACATATACAATGTAATCGAATATTAAATCTCTTAGAATATTTATAACTCTGCTTCTATTTCTTTACAATTGCTTCCGAATGTCTTACAAAATTGCATTTATTTTCATACTTTTTCTATTCAAAATACTTTATTATCAAAACTGAAATCCTTCTAAATATCTTCTCATTTAAAACTTATCGATAACTCCAGTCTCTGCCCTAATATAGTTATCGCACTCTTATTTGTTTACCCTTTAGCTCAGTTTTGATTCTAATAGGATTTCAGTTCTTTCGCCTCGCTACCTTCGCTGTTTGCCCAATGATTAGCTCAAATTGAACGCACACTCGAGCATTACACAACACTGGAAACGCTTTCAACACTGCCACACGCGGCGAACTGTTGTAATCGCATTAGCGAAACGCCAGTTCGCACTTTTCCCAGCCGCTTGCAACATGCATGAAAAATTGTATTGAAAATGGGAAAATGGAAATTGAAAATGGAAAATGGAAATGTTTAGAGTGAAAATCAGCTAAGCAAACGCGGCTAATTAGGCGCAGCAGCAGCATATATATATACATATATATGGATCGAAAGACTATATAGAGTAGTGTGCATGATTTGTTTATTTGATGTGTGTGTGTGTGTGTGTGATGGAGTGGGGGTCTCTGTGTGTGTGTGTATGTTGCATAAGCGAGCCACAAACATTTGCCGGCTGCCGCATGCTTTTGCCTCTGTTTAACCTTGATTAAGTTGACGCTCTAATGATGCTGCTAATGCTGCTGATAATGTGCTCGCTGATTACAATGATGATGATGATGTTGTTGATGATGTTGATGCTGCTGGTGTTGAGTGGGAGGGGGACAGCCATAACATCATTAGCCGCCGCTCGCTCACATTTCTAGCGGCTCTCTTTCGGCGTCTTGTGTTTTTAATTGCCGCTCAGCACTTAGCTAATGTAATTTATATGACTTCTTATGCTCTAAAAGCTTTAAAAGTAGCCAAAAAAAGAAGAAGAAATAGAAATAAAAAAAGAAAAACAACAACAACAACCAGCAGCAAAGTGCAGCAGCCGAGTTGAGGTAGAAAAAACTTTTGTTTATATTTACCTAACATTGTACTTGAAAGATATTTTCGTTACGTTTTTTTTTTTCTTGTGCCACGCCCCCCACTCCCAGTTAGCCTGTTTACGGCTCTTTGTGTTTGTTTATCTAATGGCTAAAAAATATTTAAGCTGTAAAATTGTTGCCGTGAGCTGGCTAAAAGCAGGAACAAAAAACGTTGAGTATTTTTCTCTTCGGTATTTACAGAAGTCATAAATACCTTTCGAGACGGGAGAGAAGAAGAAGAAGAAGCAGCAGAACAAAAAATATTGTAAAGGTTTAGATTTGGACAGAAATTGAAACTCGGACTCGACCTGGCCTCAGCCTCAGCCTCTGACTCGTCTCGTCTCTTGATAAACTCGCACATAAAACTTTGGCTAAAACACAATTTTCCTCTCGCTATATTTGAAATTTATGTAAATGTTTTAGCTGCCTCAGACCAGGCCCAGACCCAGCCCCAGCCTCTGCAGCTCTCGCTTATCTTGACTGCTTTTCCTGTTGGTAATTAAAAAGTTTTTGCTGCTCGTCTGCTCAGATTAGCTAATGCAGGTTGATATATATATGTATGTATGTGTGCGTGTCTGTGTTTGGCCTTGAAATTGTTATATAAATCTTGTTAGTGTTTAGTTTTTGGGCCGCTTGAATGGCACGGAGGCCTCTGATAAGCCAGGGTATATAGCAGGGCATTTTGTAGAGCTGCAGATGGGCCTTGAGTAGCGGTACCTTTGTTTTGATATTAGGCAACGTTTTAATTAGATAAGTTAGCTTGAAGTGTGGGCGGTGAGGACAAGAGAAAAAGAGATGAGGCAGAGATGAGTGGGAAGTAAAAAGAATGGAGAGATGAGTAGGAAGATAGAAGAGGAGCAAGGATTGAGCAAAGAGAAAGAACAGAAAGAAATGGGCAAGAGAAAGCGTAGAGAGAAAATAGAATAGAGTAGCACAAAAAGAGAGAGAGAGAGAGAGAGAGAGAGAGAGAGAGAGCGAAGAATAGAAAAACTAGAAAGAATAACACAAAAGAGAGAGAGACATATAGAGTAGAAAGAAGTAAAAGCAGAGTAGAATGAGGAACGAGATGATAAGAGTAGTAAAGAGTGAAGAGTTAAAAAATAAAACAAAGAAGAGAGAGAGATGAGTCAGAAGAGAATCGAAATAAAAAAGAAGAAGAGAGCGAAAAAGAGTTGAATGAAGAAAATTGTATGAAAAGTCAAGAAAGAAACAAAGAATTGAGAAAAGAGTTTAGAGAAAAGGACAGAATGAGACAAGAACCGGGGTGAAGACTAAAGATGGGAAATATGAAAGATTAGAAGAAGAAATGATAAATGAGATGGAAAAAGTGCAAAAGAACAACCAAAATGTATAAAAACACAGAAGCAAGTCGAGAGAAGAAATATCTTTATTCTCTAACTCCAAGAATTAAGAATATATATAAATTAAGTAATTATAAAGTAAAGTAAATTAAGTACTTTAACTACATATACATATTTTATTATGAAATATGCAATAAATTTATTTATTTTAAATATCCCTAAATATTTTATTAAAGTCTTTCAAATTTGTATACGTATTTTCATATACAATGCTCGAGTTTTCCAATAGTAAATTAAATATTTATAGAGTTTTAAAAATAGTTATTTACTTCATATTATAACAATATTAGAAACATCAAAGAATATCGTAAAGAATATAACAATATTTGCTATATATACAGATTTCTATCTTGTATCCGCCTCATTCCAAATTCCCATTCATCAGCCGTGGCAAATCGAGCAGCTAATGGCACAGACAGCGCGCTGCTTAGCGAATGGTAACAAGTTGTTCGATGGCATCTGTTGTGGTTCTGCCGAGTCGACGTAGTTATGAGCTAGCTCAGGCTGTGCTTAGCATAGATCTGTCTATGCCCCCAATCCATATTTCGCAGCACTTTCAATTCTCGAGCTAACACATTCCAGAACCATATCATTTGGCCAATCAATTAGGCATTCCTTGGACTTGGACTTGGACTAATCAGATGTTTTGTGGCTGCAATTAATAATGGCCACAAGGCGTATTGAGTTTCAGTTAAAAACAAAGACTTGACCTTGCCGCCGAGAGAGAGAGAGAGCAGCTGAAAAGATCATTAGTTGGAGCGTCTAATAAAAACGTTTGATTGCCCATAATTATGGCCAAGTTAAAATGACAGAGGAGACGCCGTCGGGTCTCAAGTTGTTAGCCCTTGTGCCAAAATTAGTTTAAACGTCTTCAGACGCCGCCGCAGAGCGAGAGGGCAAAACTAGCTGGCAAACTTTCATGTGGCATGCATTTTATGGCTTAATTAGAGAGGGAGAGGGAGGGAGGCAGAGAGGGAGACAGACTGAAGGTCTGTCTACAAAATAATCTAGATAAAGTGATGTAAGCAGCAAAGTACACAGAGAGAGGAAGAGACACATACATATATATAGTCATATACATATACATCTATTCTCTTTCTTCCTCTCTCTCCCTTGGCTAATTGTGCCTTTGCTGCGCTCAACGCGTCGTATACATAATATAATTAATAACCATAAATGTTAATTGCGCATACGCCACGTAAGACAACTATTTGCAAGTCTTACGCTTTGCTTCCTCACTCTCTCCCTCTCTCTCTTTCTCTCTCTCTCTGTTCTTCTTGCTCTTCCTCTTTTTGTTTGCTTTGCCAGCTGTCAATAACTGTTCGTCAGACTATTTATAGACACGTGTCCTGCGCCCGGCAAATATGTTTGCCTAGGTGAAAAGTGTGCGTTATGAAAACATTTTCACGGCCCCATTTTCCTCGCCTTTGTGACTGTGTGTGTTCGTTTGGGGCTCCCTGGGCTTTGTGCCCAAAGTTTTTGTCAGTTAATTAAGCAAATATTTTTTTGTTTACCGAGTTAATTTGCTTTGTGGACCCAACCTGGTGGGGCTTTTGGGCAGAACACACAAAATAACCCATTCCTTGTTGACATGTGCGGGTGGCTTAGAGATGTCGCTGCTCCTGTGGTTGTTGTTGTTGTTGTTTTGGAAATTAACTTGGCTTAATTTGCGAGTGGCTTTTTGGGCCGGCTAACTAAAGTTTTGTACCTCGGCTAGTTTTGGGCCATTTAAACGCTTGGCTGGGCTTATTGGCTTAGCCCGAAAGCATTTAATTTTAACTTGGCTTTAAAGACATGCGTCTATCTCTGTCTCTGTCTTTGCTTCTATCTTTCTCTTTCTCTGCCTCTTACTCTTCTTTGTGACATTTGGAAATTGCTTTGTGTTTATTTTGTGAAACTTGGCTGCTGATAAAGCAGAAATTTAACTTTTGCCACAAGTATCAATAAACCCATAAATTTAAAAAGCACAACTGAAACACTCCACAAAATAAATAGCAAAGAAATTGCTTTGTTGTTGTTGTTGTTGTTGTCAGCCCACAGATTTATTATATATATATATATATATATATATATTTACATATATATATACTTTTGTATTTTATTTTATTTGGACTGCGCTTGTTTTCCGGGGGCGTCAACTATATGGCCACAGCAAAACTTCTCTTCCCCCTCTCTCTCTTCTATCTCCCTCTCCATCTCCCCCCTCTCCACTCTTTCAACTTATCTATTTTGTCAAGTTCGAGTGTAACAAATTTTTGCATATTTTGTCATAAATTTTCTGGTCCCATTTTATGATCATGTTTTTGCCCATGTTTTGCTCTTGAGTTTTTACTCTGGTCTCTAGAGTTTTTTTTCCCTTCCGTCTGTTTTAGGTTTTACGTATTCTGTGGGCAATGTTTCAAACAATGTTCAACTATTAAATGCCTCGACAAATTTTTAAAATGTATTTTCATTCGTTTTTATGGACAGCTGAAATATATTTAGAAATGTTTATAGTTTTTTTTGTGCAAACAGATGGTTGAACAGCAGCAGCAGCGGCTAACACATGGCCCTGACATGGGGCGTAGCTGGGCGGGGGCGTGGCCAGCGATAATTTATTTGCTCTAAGCCAGCAAACTAAATGAAGTAAATGGAGTATGAAATGGTTAATGAGGCTGACTGAAAGCTGTTGGCCAAAATGCGTAGCAGCTAAATGGGGATTATATGCAGTTATGTGAAGTATTTAGATATATGGTAAATGAATAATATATTATTAATATATTCGTCAATTAATCTAAAATTAATAAAGGGGGGAAATATAATTATAAACAAGCATTGCAAGTAGTTAAGGAGGCGTGGCTGACAATGGATCTGAAGGAGTAGCTAGAACTGTTTAATTCTATAACAAGCTTTACTCAATTATTATATGTACATATGGATTCACAATAATATATGAAATTTGTCTAATATTATAAAAATAGTAGACTAAATAATAAAAACAATTTTTCTAATATTAAAACAAAATATAAAACAATATACCATATAAATAATATAAGATAATAATAAATAATAAAATAAGTTGTGAAATAATAAAAACAATTGTTTTAATATAATAAAATATGTGTCATAATATATGCGTGTGCCTTTCATCAATATTTTGTTTTGACGTTTTGTGATAAGTTTCACACTATCTTTTCAAATTCATTCTATTAGATATGCATATTATATTAACTCAATTCTCTCACTCCCACTCCTCCGCTTCGGCCGTTTCCTCTTTTATCAATTATTCACTCTTAAGCCAAATCTAATACGTATTTATAATCACATATATAAATATGTAGTATATCTAAAATCAAGTATCTCCTTTATACTAACTAGATTATATTACACTTCCGTTTCTATAGCAGCTGAAACATATTGTTCTTACACTTCCATTAAGACTTTCCTTTGTGCCTGCTCTGCTTATTGTTCCTGCCTCACGCCAAACCCTTATCATATCTACATATATCTAACAATCACCTTTATACTAACTATTCTCTATGAACCTTCAGTTGCTATAGTAGCTCACGCTCTGACCTTTCAAACATATTCATTTGCTTTCATCAAGAATTCTCTTTATTTGCCCATTTGCTGTTCAGTCAATTATCTATGTATACTCCCCCAACATTATATCTGATTTATTATATTTGAGACATTATTGTATGTGTGTGTATTATAGACTAAGCCCTCTGATACACATAAATACATATATTTACTCTCTAGCAGTTCATTCTTTGACCTTTCTTTGCCCCTTTGCTTGGCCTGTCAATCGCCGGCATCAAAGTATATCTTATCTAGACATTATTTCTACATTATATTCTGGTTTGCTGTGCCTCGCTAGCAGCTCTGTCTTTGGCTCTGGCAAATATTGACCAACAATAAGCGGCTATAAATAAGTAAATAGGGTTTCGTTACGGCGTTCGATATTTCCTCAAATGCGCTTGCACAACAATTGCAGCCACAGTTCATAGAAATCACAACTAAATTAGAGCAAAGAGGGGCGAGGGCGAAGCAGAGAGCGAGGGCAAGGCAGGGCTGCCTAGTTATCACACCTCGGGGGCTAGTCACCTACTCAGCTACGCTCTGGCTGGGCTGGCTGTGCTTTTTATCTTATCGAAACTCTTATCAGCATAAATGGTAAAGGTAAACAAAAGATAAGGCAGAGCTGACTGGCTGACGACTCATTTGCCTGCCTGCACTCTCAATATATATGGTGTATATATACAGATTTTGCTATAAATGTATATTTTCATACATGACGCATCGCATTTTGATGGCCTCTGGCCAAAAAGCATTTAGAAAACTTTTAAATGCGCATCAAATCAATTTAATAGCTCACAACATTCATCAAAATGCCATCAAATTTCAGCGAAATCGAATTATTAACCCATTGCGGGCTATATCATTGTCTATATGTGTATATATATATAATATATTGTTTCACTCTGCATGTCTCTCTCTCTCTCTCTCTCTCTCTCTTTCTGTCTCTTTCGCACCTACAATGCCCCGATCGGTGTGAATGGCACGTTCCCAGCGTTTTGGCTGCCAAGAATTTTGCGTATGAATGCAATGGACAGAGCCTAGAGGGCAAATGCTATATATGTATATACTATATATGTATATCTATAGATATATTGATGTATATATGGATTCATATTCATGTCGCTTTCTGCTTTCGTTTTTATGTTGGTTCAATATGGCTATAGAGCATATTAGTTTTATGCACTAGATTTCAGTTAATGTTTATTAGTGTTAAGCATTCGTAATATACATTTATATCTATCTAATTACATTTTTCCCAAAAATCACATTAATTATCTTTAAAATAAACCCATACTTGGAACATATTTAGTAATTTAACTATAGTTTTATCTTATATTCCTTTAATTTACTATTTACAATTGTTAAAATTTATAGAGTAAAATAAATAAAATTATTAATTATAATTTTATTTAGTTTATTTCTTATAATATAACAATTTGTTGTGAATATTACATTAAAATTACAAAAATAAGAGTATTGGTTAATAACAAATAAATAAAATAAAATAAAATACAAATAATATCTGTACATTTTAGCCTGTATTTGCTCTAGTTTTATAAACTATGTAAATTCATTTTTTACGCCCACTTAAAGCGTAGCAATCGCAAATTACTATAATTACTAAATTCTGCTATGTCAAAACAATTATTAATGGAGCTTTGAGGTGCTAGAGGCTTGGGAATATACGTGCATCTATAGCGTCATATGATAAAGTTGATAAAGCTTATATCTGATATATATAAAGTTCATATAGGTAAAGCAGATCTGTTTATAACGACGATAAAATCTGAAAGTTTCATAATAACGAGTTTTTTCATTGTTATAGACAGCTTTATACCTCCAGATAGTTAGATCTAGATAGATAAATAGATAGATAGGTATATCTATATCTATCTATCTACAGCTATGATCAACAAATCGTACAATTAAATGAAAAAATTCCTAATATTCCTCAATATTCTATACATCAATATTTGTACATATATCATTGTGCCTAGTTCCCGGACGAGTATTACGCAGTCAGCCGCACCCAATTGCAGCTTGTTAAATTATACGTATTTCAAATATTACGTGAGTGCAATGCTGAAGCAGACGCGAGCGAACAGCTGGCCCAGTGAATTGTTTTAATTACATTTTGTGATTATTTTAACTGCTAACCGAAAAATAATAGAGCCATAGATTGGGTAATTAATATGGCTCAGGTTGAGGTTGAAGTTGTTGCCGATTTCAGTTTTGTTGTAAAAATTAATTACAATATATATGTGTTTTTAATAGAGTCGGGGAGTGGACTGGGTCGCTGCCGCTGCTGTTGCTGCTGTTAGCCTGGTTATTAAACTGATTAGTGGAGCGAGCGAATTTGTTTTGACTTTGAGTTCGTTGAGAACACTGAGCGAATTAAGTGGAAGTTGTTGAGAGCTAACAGCTGATAATTGCATAAGAAAATGCTGTCATTAAAAGTCAAGGCCAAAGACAAAGACAAGACCTGGCTGATTATAATGCCAAATTGAACTGAGGCGGATTTAGTCATATCTAAATCGCATTGTTTGGAGTGCTTACATCACGGCAATTAAATTTGAATAGCTAAATATATGACATTTTCTCATGAGTTAAAGGCAAATATATAAAGATATATTATATGCAATATATGTATATAATATATGCATATATATATTTGCATTTCAGCTTTGCTTTAAGCTTCGTATTTATTTCTCATGTATGCGAAACGTGTTTTGCAATGCCAAAAGTGACAATCGCACAGCGCCCCATAACTGTTTTTTGGCCTGGTCTAAAGTCACTTTTGCATTAGACAAATGACTCCATTTGCTGTTGTTGTTGTTGTTGTTGTGGCTCGTTACCTGTAGTCGTCGCACCATCAAGGTGATTCAAGTCGTTTCTATTTAAATTTGTTAAGCGAGACGCTTTCAGCAGCTGCGAGAACTTTGCATAGTTGATTAATAATTTGTTGTTTCATTGTTCGAACAGGTGGCTGGCCACGCCCACTCGCCTCCACCATCTACGTTATTTATCTGAAAATTTGCTGTTCATCGTTAAATATTGAAATGAACTAGATTTTCACTCTCTGTGTCTGTGTGTTGCGCCCTCTATCGGCCGGCCTTTGTCCACTTGATCAACAGCGCTGCGACCCAATAATTAGTTCCACTTAAGCACACATTAGATAAGTCGGCCAGGCCAGGCGCAAATGTGTGGACATTTCCTCAAACTAGAAATTGATTAAAAGTCAATATTTTCCATAAGACTTTGAAGATTCGATCTCTTTCACTCGCTCTCTCTCTCTCCTTCTTCGTATATTTCTACCTCTTTTTTGTTAATTTTCTTAACCACTAATTATATACTAACCTATTCAAATTGTACCCTTACCTTTTCGTTAGGGGAGTTACCAAAAAATAAAATAAAAATTATTGATTTTTCTATGCGATTTGTTGTTTGTGTGCTGCGTTGCTTGTTTGTTTGTTTGTTTGTTTATTTAATGTTTGTTTGACTCGAAAATTATTTGGGCTAAGTCAACAGAAATGTAATCAATGAATAGACGAAAGCGCCGAACAGCGCTGGACACAAATTCAAAGAGAGAAAGAGAGAGAGAGAGAGAGAGAGAGAGAGAGAGAGAGAGAGAGAGAGAGAGAGAGTGTGAGAGAGAGTGTGAGAGAGAGGGAGGGCGAGAGTGACGAAAGCCAAAGAGTGAAAATTGAAATCGAAAATCAAAATAAAAATATTTTAGTTGGCTGCGTAATTGTTTCCTGGTTTCATATTGTTGTTGTGGTTGTTGTTGATATTATTGTTGTTGTTGTTGCTCAATTTGTTTATCAATTTTTGGTTTTTAAATTATGGTCTTTATGCGTTTGCGCTTGCACTTCAATGTGAGTCGGCATTTGATCAAAGTTTGTTTAGCATAGGTTTCGTTTTGGGTAGGGTAAGTTTAATAGGCATTGGCCTAGGTGCGAGAGAGATGGAGTGACACAGAGCTGCAGCTAAGATTGATACAGGCGATAGAGATAGGAATAGAATAGCGAAAAGAACCAGAGAAAATAAAGATAGAAACCATTTCTAAGTTTTCTAAGACAGAGTGAGAGAGAAAATGAAGGAAATAGGAAAATAGAGTATTTCTTAAGATGGTAATTAGTATTACTTAGACAAAAAACTTCAGATAGTTTAGCAAATATCAAGCTAATAATGCTTTTGGAGTCACTTGAAGAAGAAGTTAAGACTGATGCTTAGCCTATTTAACTTAGACTTCTTATATCTCTGTGAGCCATAACGACTTATTGTCTACTCAATTTCTTTCTACTTTCTACGCTTTCTTTGAAGACTAAGACACATTAAACTCGGTAAATATATTCTGCTGTTTCAATGTAGACAAGGCTTTCGGCACATGCCTAAGCACATTTTTTTTCCACCTTTGAAGCTGCTATGCAAATTCTCTTTAGATTTTCTACGATTTATATGAAGGCCAAGTGCTAGCACGTGCTTCTTTGATGATATTAAAAAAACTCTCTGTAGACTGTCTTCTCTGTAGACAGTCTTATTCTGTTTTGTTCTAAGTAATATTATAAATAATTATAATAAAATTACTTAGAATATTTAATATATGCGAAACTTTCCTATATTTTTTCTTATACTCTTCGAAATATTTTTCTTCATTCCTTATGAAGCTGCTCTTCAAATTCTTTTCACACTTCCCCCTACATAAAATACCATTGGAAAGTTCTCTTAAGACTGCCTCTACTTTCGTTATAGCAGCTTTTTAAGCTCTATCAATTTAATACTCTTTCTACGTAGACTAAGTTCTGAAGCTACTTCCTTAATTTATTCAAGACAATTCCCTTTTTGAATACTCTTAAGACTTTTTCTTTGACTATCTTACGCTCTTCATTAGGAATGCAGGCAAAGAATAGTATTCTAAGTTCCGCTTCATGTTAGTCATCTCCCCAACTTCCTAAAGATCTTCTTGCCCTACCTTAAAAACGTCTTCGAATTCCCTTAATATTTTCTTCTCTTTCTTTAAGCACTTAGTTCTGACTAATGCTCGAGCTATTCAGCACAGACTTCGATTAACAACAACAGCAATAAAACCTAGTTACCTCCTCAACTCTGCCAAGATTTCTGCTCACTCTCTACAAGTTTTTGCTCCCCACATTAAACACTTTAACCTTTAAAGACTCTGCCTCTATCTCTCTCTCTCTATCTATGTCTCATTCTGTTCTGCTCTACATTCCCGTTATATTCATTATTCATTATTCCGTTATATTCTGCATTTGCTATTCAAATGCGAGCACAAGTTAAATTTCTTAAGCTCTGCCGCTCGAAGGCTCGTGTCTTATCTCTCATTGGCCTCAAGTTGGTTCGGTTGACACAGCCTGAGCGGAAGTCCTGCCGTTGCCGTTGCCGTTGAGGCCGACAGGCGCTCCAGAGCCCCTCGGGCACTACATGCGAGTTGTGCGCCAATTAAAGGCCAGCAGCGAGGGTTGCCAAAGATGTAGTTAAAGAGCCGCCAACGCGAACTAATAAGGAGCTTAAGCAAAAGGCAAATGTGCCAAAAGGTTTACACACCGTCGCGACACGGAGCGGAGCGGAGCTGTGTTGACAAAACAGCCATAAAATGTCAGAGTAAAACCCAGAAAAGACTAAGAGAGAGAGAGAGAGAGAGAGAGTTGGCCCATAGACTGTTGTAGGCACGTAGACAAGGGACGCACATTGTGCGGGCTCAAATAAAATGCTAAAATTATTCATTTTGCAAATAAGCAGCGTAAATATTTAATTAACAACTCAGCGAGCAACGTGAGTGAGTGAGAGAGTGAGAGGGAGTGAGAGTGAGCTGGAACTTGGGTGACGGGCATAAATGTGTCTCATATGTGTTTCGTCTTCTAAGGTTTCCTCTATGCATGTGTGTGTGTGTGTTGGTAATATAATATTTATTTATGTGTCGCTGGCAGTCAAAGTCAGGCAACTGTCGCCAGCTTGTGACGTCACAACTTGGCATTTCTTGCTATTGCTTTGAGAAATACTTTTAGATATCGCTTAAAGAGCAGCGGGTCGCTGACACGATAACTCTTATCAGCTAAGGCGATCAATGTGCAGCTGGCTGAGCTACAAGTAAAAGGTGATTTAGCTGCGGAGGAAGTGGACATGTTTGTTGGAATGATTTAGAAGTTTGGGTATGTGAGTAGAGCTTGTTTGTGTATAGAACTCGAAATTTGCTGGCATTGGTGCACGCAATCAGTCTTATCCAAGTTATAATTCTTATAAATAACTCAGTTATAACTAGAAATTTGGAATAAGGGCGGGTTATGTGTAATGCCCACTTTCATGTTATAACTAGAAGTTTAGAATGGGGGCGGGTTATGCGTAATACTGTTTATTTCCTAGGAAACATACAGAGTTCCTTTCTTCTTTCTTAATATCTTTGTTAACTCATTAACTGTTTGTGTTATGATGCAATCTGATATGCTGATTTCATAATACTTTCTGAGTTAACAAAGCTATTAATAAGAATGATATCGTAGACAACTATTGCAAAATATGGTAACCAAAACTACAGCTGTCTTTGCTTTCAAAAAGAATAATAAAGATAATAATATAAAGATAATAATATTTAATATATTTATATTTTAAGTTGTGATTCATATTTAAAACTCAAGAAATGGGTATGATTATGATTTATGGCTACAAATACTATATTTACTACTACATTTCTGTTTATTAATTGAATCGTTCTCTTTGTTCTGCTGCTTCCATAATAATTCCTGAATTTGTTGGCCTAATTTAGACACCTTTAAGCAGACATTTGATTTGGCTCTGTTATCCTTCTTTGATTACATTTACAGCAATTAGCTGGCCAGATACACTATACAGAGTTTATAGACTCGAAACAAACGCTTGACTAACCCAAAAGGCCCTAAGTAACCTGCCCCAATCCCTGCGACCTACAGCCCCGAGGGCAACTCTGCTCTAACTAATTAAATTAGTGCAGAAATTTGTTGTTATTATGGTATATGTTGTTGTTGTTGTTGTTATTATTGTTGTTGTTGTTGCTTGGCTTTAATTGCTTCTGTGTTATTGTAGTTGGACTGCAGAAATGACTTAATAGATTGAATGGCAGAGCGCTCCGGGCCACGTTCTTTGCGAAAATTTCATTATTTTCCGGCTGGCGGAGCGAGGGCGAGGGCAACCTTAAAGCGGCTTTGCGAAAATCGATTCAACTGCTGCTCCTACTGCTGCTGCTGCTGCTAACTAACAAATTCGTAACAAAATAAAGCAATTAATAACAAATATGTTTATACATTTTATAAGCCATCAAAAAGGCACTGGCTGGGCTCAGCACGTGCCTGACCTGGGGATTTAATGTGCAGGTGCTTAAATATTCCATTAAATGCGCGTTAGACTAGGCGTCCTGCGGACCGTAAGAGCTCAGCCCTAAAAAGGAATCAAAAATGAGACGAGAAAAGAGTAAAGTGTTTGGTTTATTTCATTGTTTCAATGCGTTGCACAAACAACTCGTAAAAAGTCAGCAAATATTATTGCCTAGGCTTTTTTTGGGGTCGGGCTATTAAAATGTCATCATGGGGCTATGTGGGGTAGGGGGCGTGGCAAGGGGTTGGCTGAACTGTGAATGATAAGTCAAGACACGCAACTTGAAATCGTGCGCCCGCTTTTATTGGCAGTCCAATTCCCAGTACGCCCGCTTGACGTATTTATTATTTAACACCTTCCGTCAGAGCCAAGACTCGGTTTAAGCCAAAAAAACAAACCTAAGCGCCGCATGCCCATAAAATGTTGACCTTTTTGCACACGCACCCACGTCGGCCCACACACGCCACCTGGGTGGTCTTTCTTGGCTTATTCTTTTTATGATGTACTCTAGTTTTTACGATTCGGCCTCAACATAGGTTAGAATATTTAAAAGTGTGCTTAATTATGCTGTGAAAACCAAGCGGAGAAAGGGAGAAGCGAAGAAAGAAATTCTCATGACACGACAACAGCAACAGCTCATAAAGTGTTTTTGTTTGCTCAACCAACTCAATTCTCATTTCTCTGGCGTGACGAAAGCTCTTTTCTTGGAAGCACATAGCACAATTAATTTGCAGCTTAATTATATAACGGCATAACGGTCGCATTCAATGCGCTAAAGTTCAAAGGGTTTGCGAATGCCTGCAACACCTTTCAATCTTTATGTGTGCAAAAAAAAAAAAAAAAAAAAAAAAGAAATAAAACATTGCAATCAAAAACCTTTTTATGCATTGCCATTTGCTTGATTGTTGCCGAGCTTTTGCTGAAAAAGCTGATTTCTTAGCAGATTTGAGTGGAAAAAGTTTTGGAATTGGCATATAAAAGTAATATGTGAGAAATAATTGAGGGTAGTCTTAAGATTTAGGTGGAGCTTGTATGTGAAAGGAAATAAATGTTAAATTGTGCTTTATTTAGATCAATGTATTATTATTTATTTGTTTATGAAAATATTATGAAATAATAGAGGTTATTCTTAATGTGTAAAAAGAATATATATATTAAATAATATATATAATATTTATAATAAAATATTATTTCTATGATTAAAAAAAACTTTTATCTAAGTGTACTATAGTTAAAATTCATTTAAATAAATACTTACCGTGATATTGAGAGGCTTTTGCAGCTTGAATTATATTGGATTTTATTATATATAGACTCAAAATTAACAAAAAACAAGTAAGAAAACTCTAGTCGGAGGTGCCCGACTAGGAGATACCCTGAGCCCCGTCCGATTTGCTTTGTTTACTACGCTATATAGCTTGCATATAACATTAAATTTTCCAAAATTAAATTATAAGTTTGAAATTTTATTCAACTAGAATGTATGTAAATCAAAAATAAATAAATAATTTAATAAATAAACAAATCAACAAAAAAAGAAGAAGAAAAACAAACATCACCGCACCTGGACTTGAACCTGCATCTATTTACTACATATCTAACGATAGAGCGCATCATCTCAACTAGCACAACCACCTCATGTTTATAAATTTAAAAAAAAAATTTAAAAAGTTACGCTGTCGTCACTGAGGTTCGAACTCGAGACCTTTCGCTTACGCGCTTTGCGTCTATCCACTACGCTACACCAGTAATGCGTTTCCTGTTGGCAAAACGCAAAGTAGTACTACAATGCGATATGTTACAAATACAAAACTAAAGAAGCAGATCAATCGCAATTGTAATTCTTAGAATATGCTGAAATGCGCGCATATGAACGTATGAGTATGTGTACATACAAAAACGGTGGTCTGTTTCAATGTATGCGTGTAAAGGGCGATATATGACAAATACAAAACTACAGAAGCGGCTGAAAATGCAAACACAATTCAAACACAGATTTGGTTGAAGAATATGCTAGAATGAATGACCTTGAATGTATTGGTGCACATGCATAGCAGAGGCACTTGCACGTTTCAATGTATGTGTATTTGTAAATGTTTTTTGCTGCGCGTCGCTGCTTGCCACGTGCGTGTGAAAATTGGCCAAACGTTTTGTTTAATAAATCGGGATTGACTTAACGGCATATGATTCTATTTAATTGTTTACATTTTATAAAAATGTTAATTTATTGACATGGTTATATTTGGAACAGACTCTCAATGGGTCAAGTAGGGCGAAGGGGGAAGGGGGGGTGGGGTAATTAGTAAAAAGAGCCGGTATCCAAAAAATAAAAAAATAGAAATTGCATAAAATTCACATGAATCTATATGCAAAAGTTGAGGGGTCTAGCTCTAAAGGTGTGGGAGATATAATTTTATAACCTGTTTTCGATAAGATTTAAAATCGATAACAAAACAACAAAAATAGATATCGTTTTTTGGTAACAAACTTGACCTGCGCGTGCTATCCACGGACCCAACAAAAAAAATTCAAGTCTCTACCTTGTCTAGATGCTTCAATCGACGCGTTCAAACATACGGACGGACGGACGGACGGACAGACAGACAGACGGACAGGGCTAAATCGACTCAGCTCGTCGCCCTGAGCAAGAATATATATACTTTGTGGGGTCTGACACGCCTCCTTCTGCCTGTTACATACATTTAACAAAACCATTATACCCTGATTTCCCATTTTCAATGGGCTCAGGGTATAAAAAAAAGTATCATAAAGCGGTTTTAAAGTTTCACACAGAAATGAAACCCTTAATAAAATGTTATTTAGTCAAAAAAAAAAAAAAACTTTGAAGTAAAAAGCATATTAATACATATGTACATTAATATAATATAATTATTGTAACAATTATCGATATATATTGCTTAACTAATTTAATTTATGTAACATATGGGAACTTCAAGTCTAGGTGTAATTATTACTTAATATTAATACTAACTATAACTAATGCAATAAATGCTGGGGCGTTAGATTTCAATCTTTGATATAGAAACTATAGTTACAAAACTCTGTAGCTATTTATTAAAATTAATCAATATGCATAACTTCACATCAAATATAGAACATATATAATATAACTCTGTCTCTTTAATTACACACATTACCTATAATACACCTCCATCTATTTAATCTACTCAAAATACTCCCATCAATTTATTCTCTCATTCTAACTTGACTTCAAATTCACTTCTCTAACTGTTGTTTATAATTTTCCTCTACTTGCAGAACGCACCAATTTGATTAGCCAAAGCCACAGCTGCTAACTTTGAGGGGTAAGTTTCGCAACTGCTTGCATATATCGATCTCTGGCCAAAAGGCTGAATGTGCCCGGGTCCAAATGTCCAGCCATGTGTCCAGTTTGCTCTGTTCACGTGTTGTTTAACACGCTCTGGCGGCTGCCTGTTACCGTCCCTCCCTCTGTCCTCCCTCTCTCTCCCCTGCATAGTCAAAGTGTAACCCAAACCTAGACCCCCAAGTCGCTTGCTATTCATGTACGCTATCATAGAGAGACTCAAATTGAATTACAACAACAAACAGGGAACTGACAGCCGAATGGATTTAGCAACGAGTCGTTCGCTCGCTCGTTCGCATAAAATATGCAATTGCAAGTGCGGACATTTGGCAGGAGGAAACTGTGCAGACGACGCTCAGGTGATATATCGCCAAACTAGTTTACGCAACATGTGGCATGTGCATTTTGCATGCCACAAAAAAAAAGAAGAAAGAATGAAAGAAAGAAAGACAAAAAAAATGGACATTTTGACATGTGGCGTTGCCTCAAGATTTGCCACAGATAAACTACAAATGGTCAGGAGCGACTGCTTCGCAAAGTGTCTTTTAAATACAAATGTTATCTGCTGACCGCTCGACAAATATCACAAGTGTGTGTGCGAGTGTGTGTGTGTGTGTGTGAGTGTGCGTGTGTACGTGCCACATTTTGTGGCTGCTACAATTTTTAATGGATTGACGGCAGACAGCGAATGCGCATTAGAAACCGGGCGGTGCCCCAAAACGAAGAACGCATAACATATACCGCATATCGTATGCCGTATATCGTATGTCGTACATCGCATATCGTTTGCCAAGTCATGCTCAGACATGGGCTTCAGTTGAACTCGTTGACGTGCAGCAGATGCTGCAGTTGCTGTTGTTGCTGCTGCAATTGCTGCTGCTGCTGTTCCTCCTCCTGCTGCTGCAGTTGTTGCTGTTGCTGCTGGAGTTGCTGTTGTTGCTGCTGCTGCTGCTGCTGCTATTGCTGCTGCTGTCGCTGCTGCTTCTGCTGCTATTGCTGCTGTAGTTGCTTCTGCTGCTGCTGCTGCTGTAGTTGCTATTGCTGCGGCTATTTCTATTGCTGCTGTTGCTTTGCTGCAGTTGCTGTTGCTGCTATTGCTGCTGCTGCTGATTTTGCTGTTGCTGCTGCTTTTGCTGTTGCTGTTGCTGCTGCTGCTGCTGCTGCTATTGATGCTGCTGCTGTTGTTGCTGCTGTTCCTCCTTTTCTTCCTCCTGCTGCTGCTGCAGTTGCAATCGCCGACTCCAGTTGCCACTTGGCATCAACTGCCTTTGCATAGCTACTGCAATTTTCTTTCAATAACTGGCCGGTCGGCTCTGGCACGTACTGGCTTAAAGTATCTGTTGGCTACTTGAGCTCTCTCTAGCTATCTTCCTCTCCCTCTCCCTCTCCATTCCTGCTGCATACATTTATTTTAATTGCATTTGCTGTTCGCAGCGCATCGAGTGTCTGCTCGAGGTGTTGTGCGTCCGATAAACAATTTCGAATGCTTTTTGGCCAACAGTTTCGGACTTGTTTTGGCTAATTGGCCAATTGAATGTTAGTTTTGAGTGTTCGATTTTCTGTTTGGTATTTTAATAAAGACTTCAACAATTTATAGCTCGCTAAGCTTTAAATAATATCATTAAGCTTTATATAGGTGTACAAATTCCAATTGGAATGCTTCAATTACTGTTATTTAAGGAGCTTGGTAATGGTACAAATAAAGGCTCATTGGGAATGGGAATTGTATGTGAGGTACTTCGCTTACTTTTGGGCACATTTGGGTGTATGAAGGACGATTTAAGCAGAGAGTTCATAGCTTACGATAATTCACATAATTCATATTCATTCTGCACATTGTTAGTTAGAGTTTAAGGTTCAAGCCAAGTCATAATAAAATAAACAAATTATTTGTTGTTGTTTAAGACAGGGTATAAATTTTACAATATTCTAGAGTATAGATGAGAGCTGTAGATAATGCAAATATTTTTAATATAAATGATATTCGTAAGTTAGTCTAAAATATTTATAAAATTTTCTTTATTTCATATATTATATATTTATTTCTTAATTTTTCTTTTTTTTTTTTTTGGCTAAAAGCATTTGTCTGCCTAAATGTCTTTAAGCGCTTAGCCAGTTCCAGCTACTGTTTGCATGCCCAGCCCCTTGCCAGATGGTTTCAATAAAGATAAGGCAATATGTGAGTGACTCAATAAACAGAGCGAGAGAGGGACAGGTCTCATAATTGATATTCATATGTGGATTTTGTGTTTGTCGTTCGACTGCATCTCATTAGCATCGCACATCCCTATAAGAGCTGCAGAATGTGTCGCGTTACCTGCGCTTATAAATAAGCACATAATCAGGCGACAAAAGCGTCGGAAACGTGGTCAGCAGCAGGAGTAGCAGCGGCAGCAACAGGAGTTGTAGCAGCAGCAGCATGCATAAATAAATAAATAATTTGCAACAATTACCATAAGTTGGGCTTGACATCTTCTTCTTCTCCTTCATCTTCAGCCAGATGATGTTGTACGCTGATGATGATGCCAGCTACCAGTCGATAAACATAAATAGCTGCCACGAGCAGCTATCATAGACAGAGCGGGAGAGGGGGCGGGAGGGAGTGAGTCAGAGTGAGAGTGAGATAGCTGCCCCAAAATAAGAGCCGTAAAGTGTTTGGCTTTATGGCCAAATGGGCGACAGACGCGGCTTTTGCATGGAGTCGGCTTTAATTAGCGCTCGCCTCACAATTAAATAATATTTTTCTTTCTCTCGTTCCCTATCTCTCCCTCTCTCTCTGTCTCTCTTCTTTTGTGTGTGATGCTGCCGACTTGTTAACTCGCTGCCTGACAGTCTGCCAACAAGTTTTAATTACCAGTCAGAGCCACAAAATAAAAAGTAAAAATTGTCTCCCGGGCAGTTAGTTTTTGATAGTCGTTGGCTTTTTTAATGACACTCGACTGCTGCCTGTATTTATACTCTGTTCGGAAAGGGAAAAAGAGTATATTGGTTTTGTGCAATGTCTGTCTTGGCGTCTGTCCGTATGAATGCAAAATATTTCTACACTTTTGAAGTTATAGACTTGAAATTTAAAAAATATGCTCGTACCTACCCTTGGCTCATAAAGTGTCAAGATTTTCACGATACGCCGTGTCAAATCGGAGAATGCTGACACCCGCAAGTCAGATATCATAATAGTTAAAGAGCTAGAGAGTTGCATTTTGAATTGTCTACTCGCGCTGACCACCCAAGATCAAAAAGATATGGCGTGTATATGTACGCTCATTAGGGGAGTTGCAAATCGGATAAAATTTTATCTTTAACAGTTTTAAAGGTAGAACGCTGAAATTTGGTATGTTAGTTAATGTTACGACTCTATAAAGATCTATGAAAATTATGTGTCCACGACAGTTGGGGGCCTGGCAAATTGGCAAGAGAGTTAAATTTAGTATACTAGATGCCCCTATGGGAACAGAGTATCATGCAGTCGGTTACGGCCTTACTTGTTTTTCTTATATATATATTTTTTTAAATTTTTTATTTGTGTTTTTATGACTTTGTTATATGATGTTTGCAAAATACTTGCATTTTAAGCGTATTTAACGATCCGTGATTCTTAATCACACGTCGTTTATTTAGCTGTCGCGCTTCATTTGTAGCAGATATAGATAAAGATACCTATATATGTATCTGTAAATTTATATATGGATACAGATTTCTATACACATATTTATCTATAAATATAGTCATATATACGCTATATATAGTTCCTTTGTTTATGGCCCAGCTCAAAATTCTTCGCTTTGATTATGACGAGTTTCGACTGTGGCTCTGCCTTGGTGTTGATTGCCTCTATTGACACATTGACATGCATTTTGTCAATGAAACCAACAGCAGCAGCAGTAGCAGCAGCGGCAGTTTGTCATTCAATTTTGATGAAGGTCGTTTCGGTTAGCGGCCAACTCGAATAAAAAATCAAATAAATTATATATAAAATACCATCAATTCCGTCTTGCTCTAGATTCTTGCTGAAGATATTAAATTGAGCTTGAATTTTAATTTCACTTTGTCTAGGTTGAAGCGCTTTGCCTTCAACTACACGCTGCCACGCCCAGTGCTGGACCACGCCCCAATTGCTGCTTCGCCTTATTTACAACTTGACATTTCACTTGCCAGAATCGCGGCACTTCAATGCGCCCCAATTGCATTTTATGACAGACCGAACTGACCTACTTAAGGCACTTGCCCACCCACGCACACACAGACACACACACAGACAGTCACACACAGATATTCACACTCGTCCTTTTCAATCGCATTATAAATTTAATGTGTTGACCTTTTTTTTTTGCTGCCCTTATTCGTAGCCCCCGTTCAGACCGCAATTTCAATAGATTGGCTGCAGAAATCAGCGCTAAAGCGTAGCGAAAAGGACTCTTACGACCCTCGTAAAATTTAACTAAAATGTCCATAAGTAGCTGACGGGTTCGAGCCACAAGTGAACCGCAGTTCCAGCTGCATGTATCTGTCGGTTCCAGTACCAGTTCCCGTTCCCGTTCCCGTTCCAGTTCCAGTCAGGGTTGTCGCATTTCACGCTGACTGCACGACGTTACCCAATTTTTGGCCAATATCCTGAGCCATTTCCTGCTTTGTTTTTTCATCTTTCGCTTCTGTTGCGCCTTTTGTTATATAGAAGGTCGCACACACACACACGCTCAATCATTTTATTCTTGGCACATGCTCAACTCAGGGCTAACAATTTTCGTCACAAAAGCTGCGTACCGGGCTTAAAAAAATAATAAAAAACAACTCAAACAAAAAAAAGCCAAAGCAAAAGCAAAAAATAAATAAACTTTGTAAAGAGTTCGTCGTTTGTTCTTGTCGCTTGGCATTGAATAAAACGTCTTCAACTAGAAAGCAAAACATTGTAAATTGTTTTTCTTTGCCATACACACACACACACACACAGAGCCAGTTGCGAGGGAATACCCCTAACGTTCTATAGCCCAGGCCATCTTTTGTTTCTTACTTCAAAAGCAGCCTGGCTAAGCAAACTTTTCTTGTTGCCATTGCAAGGACCACACACGTTTTTAAGCACTGTCTTTTGGCCATCTATCGTTGTTGTTGGTATTTCTTTTTTTTTTACATTTACAAGGCCCAAGTCCTGCGTCCTGTGTCCTGCTGCGCTTGAGCGCATATATTTTATTGACTATTATTTTAGCCATTGTCCCACGTCGCCGTGGGGCTTGGGTTTCTTTATTTAAAGCTTGTATTTATTGTTTATCCGTTTCCGGCATCAATTTTGTTTAGTACAAAATAAATAAATATATATACCAAGTTGCGCTCTAATGACTAAAATAATAAAATGAGTCGCTGGGGCTTTAAAATTTTGAATGGTTTTATTCAATCCTCAAATTTAAAGAATCAATTTGGTGAATTTATAAAAAAAACTGATGAAATGAAATAGGGAAAATGGTTAAAAAATTATTAAAATTAAATAAAATAATCAAATTAATTTCAGAATATTAAATAAAATATATAAATATTCTATACAAATTTAAAAAAATAATAATAATAATAATATTTGTATTTATCTTTAATTGTTTTCAATTTTTGAATTGAATACAATCTTAGATCATATAAAAATTTCTGGAAATAAAAGTTTTCACTTCTCAAAGTAGATTAAAGCTCCATTACTTTGGGGGATTGAACAATGGAGCAAAGAAACTCGCATTAGAAGTTACCCCTAGTTGAAGATTATTATTTATGTAAAATATTCTATATTTATATACATATATATGAATTAAGTCGGAGCTAAAAGCAACGGGAAGAATGATGAATTATTACTAGTAGTTATAGCTGTAGAAAAATGCATAGATACAGTCGCACATCTACTTAGAGTTGCTTATATATTATTATGAATTGCTCATTAATTTCCTTAAAAATAAAATTAAAAAAAATATATATATATAAAAAATATAAATTAATGAATAATACAAAAATATACATATATATTGTATATATATAAATAAATATATCTCTAATATTTCACGATTTTCTTAATGATCGCTTAACATTTATAGCTAATGGCTCGATTCGTTAATCTATCAAATTGTCTAAATTATTGTTAATTTTGAGCGTATCAAATTTTCGCACATTCGCATTGGATCGTGAATTGTGGCAATTAAAAATATTTGCTACGCACTCTCATTCACATCACGACGGCGAATAAAATGAATATCAAAGAAAAAAACATTTTTTTTTTAATTTTTTCAATATTTTTCATGGGTTTGAGTTGAGCCAAAGCAACTAATTGACGCTCGAAAGGCCTCGAGTCTAGTGAAGGCGTGAATTTAATGAAAAAATCAACATCAGTAAAAGAGAGAGAGAGGGAGAGAGAGATAGAGAGAGACCGAGTGAGTCAGAGAGTGTTAGAGCAATTCGCATAATTACGAAACGTTAGAAAAACATTGCGTTTTAAAGCCATTTGCCACTAATTTTATTAGATTTTTCTCTTTTTTTTGCCGTC
Organism: Drosophila meridionalis; assembly: GCA_035045145.1. NCBI lineage: Eukaryota > Metazoa > Arthropoda > Insecta > Diptera > Drosophilidae > Drosophila > Drosophila meridionalis. Next base: position 4,177,095 of record JAWNPG010000040.1, read on the forward strand.
GTTTGTCTGAAATGATTATTGTAAGCAATAAAAATAAAAAGCAGGAAAATGGAAAAGCGGAAAAGCAGCAACACAGCTGGGCAGCAGCAGCAAGTAAGCAAAAGGAAACCATCCTTGAAATCTATTGTCTGTCCTTGAGGGTTCCGAGTCGAGACAAATGCAATGAAGCGGCCAAATGGCAACAAAAATACGGAGAGAAACGGAGAGAAACGGAGAAAAACAAATGAAAATCAAGGGAAAATCAAGGGAAAATGGCAACAACTGATGCTCGGCCCTTACATAATTGAAAAACATCAAAACAAACGCACACAGAGCAGAGACATCAAAATGAAAATCAAAATATCTATTTAGATACAAGATAAAATTGCTGCAATTGCTAGATGAAATTTAGATTTAGTTGGAGATGGGAGATATATACATACATATATATACAGATCTGTGCATAAAAATAGAAGTGGTATTCTATATATATGTATATAGCCAAAGCCAAAAATACTACTATTTTCAGAAACAGCTTTATAAATTTTATATATATAAACATATATATGTCTATATATATATCCCCCTATAATTAATATATATTTTATTTGTTATTTATGCTGCAAATGAAAAGGAAACATGCAACAAAAGCGAGGCCTGTTCCATCAGCACTAAAAACAATAAAAGCAAAAACAAATATTTAGCTCATCCATAGACAAAGGTAAACAAGCATTTTGAAACAATTTTCCACAAAAAAACAATCTAACGAAACCAAATGCAAATAAATGAAAAATAAATGCATTTTGCATTGTCAGTTCTGAGTTCAAGGTTCGAGCCAAGTCAAATGCTTGGGCAATTGCTGTGCTTTGAGTAAACAAAACAAAAGCTTTCTTTGCACATAGAAAATAAATGCTTGAGGCGCATTTAATGCAAGTAAAATAATTGCAAATTGAATGAAAATCAAATATTTACCATTGATTTATTTTTACAGGGTATGCGCAGAGTCAAATGCAATTTGGCAATTATTCAATTGCCGCAAACAAAATCGCTTTGTTATGTCAGACTCACACGCACACACAGAGATGTAGTCATTACCGTTACATTATAATAATGAAAAGCTTTCACTTTAATGCAAAATTCGCAGCATGTCAAATGCCGAAAGCAGCTGGTGTGTGTGTGTGAGTGTGTAGAGAGTGTGAGTGTGGAGAGTGTGTAGAGTAGCTGCCGCAGCTATGTGCCCACATGTAGACAACCCACACACATAAACACAAACACACACACACACACGAGCTGTTACCTACTGTTGCTCCAGTTACTGTTGTCGTTGCCGCTGTTCCCCACGTAGGTTTTGCAGTGGCCATAAACAAGGACGCGCACGCAATTAATTGCAGAATTATTACAAATTTCATTACATGCTAAAATATGCAAATTGTTTGACGTTGCCACTGCCACAGTCCCTGCCCAAAAGCTGCGACTATGCTGTCCATGCAATTAAATGCATTTGCATACATAATAAATAAATAATGTAGCAGCAACAGCAGCAGAAAGAAATATAACGAAATGCCTTTTAATTATCATTTTAATGTGTTTATGAAAATTAGAAATGTTCGCTAAATGCGGGCGAAATGTGTGTACGAGAGGGAGAGGGAGAGGTAGACACAATGTAGAGTGTAGACTTTTAAGCTTTACAGTGTTGCTGTTGTGGAGTGTGAAGAGTGCGAGTGGGACAATTGAGGGACAGCTGCATTAAGGGACATTAACAGCAAAACAAATGTAATGCAAAAATGCAAAAATCTACAGCTGCCCGACTGACGACTAGGCAGTGTCTGTGTGTGTGTGTGTGTGTGTGTGTGTATGGCGGGGGTTGGTTTGTCAGTTGCAATTTTTGGTCCCAAACGAAAATTGAAACCCATTTGCAAAGTAGCAAATGTCCATTACATCAAAAACATTGTTGTTGCTGCCTGTCGGCTGACTGTTATTGTTATTGTTATTGTTGTAATTGCGTCGTGTTGTTGCTGTTGCAGCATAAATATTGCATGTCTACAAAATATTTGGGTTAAAATTTTGCACGCACACAGACAAACACACATACTCACAGAGGCATATAAAAAATGTTTTATTTGCATGATTGCACTCAGAAAGGGAGTGGGAGCGCAAGAGAGGGAGAGCTGCCTCTGCGCTGCCTCTGCTGCCTCCGCTGCTTCTGCTGCCAGTTGAGTGTCAGTTGAGTGGCGTATTTGCTGCCAGCGGCGACAGCAGCGTCGGCTGCAATCGAATTGTTTGTGTAATTGTTTCTTTTATTTACAGTTTTTTATTTTGCACGATTTTTTCTCCCTCCATCCTTTGGCGCATTGTGTTTTGCAACAACAATAATACGTATAATAATAATAGCAAACAGCACAAACGCACCTTGCGGTTTCTGTGGTCGCCGCGTGCCGGTGCTGCTGCTGCTGCGGCTGCTGCTACTGCTGTCTCGCTTGCACTCTGCTGAGTGAATTGGACTGTGAGTTACCCAAATGCAGTCGACACTCACATGTGGAGCGCAGAGAGACGAAGCTTTTTCGTTATTTTCTTTTTTACTTTATGCTTTATGCATTATGTCTGAATGGTTCAGAAATCGTTTTGGGACTGCGGCACTTTGTTGCCAGTTGTTTGATAGTTTTTGTAATAGGTCTCCAAAGAGCTGTTATCAACAAAGTTTGACGTGTGCTGACAGCTTTTGAGTGCTGTTGAAGTGGAACACGGAACAAGGTGCATCAATTTGTGAATTTAAATCTTATATCACAAATATTTATGTGTGCAGACAGAGTTATTTGCAAAACTATTCAAATGCAATCAAATTGCTTGTAGAGTCATAAATAGAGAAACCATCAACTATCGGAAGTAAAGAATATTCATTTATACAGCCATTGATATTCCCATTTATTTAAATAAAGACAAAGACAATGACATCACATGTGTGTTTGCTTTGAGCTTTGCCGCTGTGCAAGCGAGACAAAACACGAGAATCCGCGCATAAACATAAAATCAGCAATGACATCGCATAATGAATGAAAAGAATGAAGAGAAGAAGCACAGCAACAAAGCAAACGCCAAACAGCTATGCAAAAGCTTGTCGCTATAAATAGTCGCATAAATACGCACGCCCAACTTGTTAATATTTGCGTGTGATTAATAAACGACAAACTACTCACACTTGTAAGCTTTCATGCCAAAAAGTTGCTCAAGCGTGACGTTGTTCTTGCTTTGCTTAAGCATGTTATCCGCCCATGATTAGCTGATAGCTGTTCGCTGCGTCATTTCATGTGGATTTTTCGACCAGCGTTGCTCAGCGTCCTCGATAGTATAGTGGTTAGTATCCCCGCCTGTCACGCGGGAGACCGGGGTTCAATTCCCCGTCGGGGAGAGACTGAAATATGTTTTTTTTTTTATTATTTTTATTTTTTAAAATAACAAGCAATTAATTAAACGGCTGCCATGCAACGTATCTGCAGCATTTCATTGATATTTTAATCTTTTCAAACATTTTCAAATAGAAAGCACCAGCAGTTGGCCAATGTCAGTCAGTCAGGCAGTCAGTCGCCCCACAGGTCATAACTCGCTGTAAAGCTAAGCACACAAGGCCGTTTAATGGCCACACCCACCCACACATTGTGACCCCCCTCGAAAAAAATGCGAGTGAAAAGTGTGTTCCGATTCATTTAAGCCCGAAAAAAGTTACGAAAAAAAAGGAAAAAAAAAATCAACACGCACACAAAGCAAAGCCAAACAAAATCTGCGCAAAACCGCAAAACAATAGTCGGAATAGTTTTGAAAAAATCTATGCCACTGGCATTTGGCCCCGCCCTCCGGTCGAAGGGCGGCGTGTGCGGCGGCAGTGGAGCTGTGACCAGCGAACCACAAAAATCACGTTATTTCAATTTAAATGCCCAACAATCGCCGCTCCATCAATGGGACTTGACTCTCGGTCCAGTCCGGTTATCTATTGCTATGCGTGTGCGTTTTGTGGGATTCTCTACAGGGCGGGACTTTCGATCGACGCCCACGTGCAAAATTGTGAAAATAATCCAAAGCCCGAGTGCGTAATATCGCCAATTTATCACCAGGCGTTAGGCTTCACACAGCAGCGGCAAATGAAAGCGAATGTGTGGGCCGAGGGAAGCTGCGGATGCTACGGATGCTATGGATGCTGCTCTTTCACTCTCGTTTGACTGCGCTTTAGCGGACGCCTCTTCAGTCTCCATTATCGGCTGCTGCGGCCTAATGAAGAATTATGTTCATAATTTCCAAATTTATCGCTGCGACCCTCTGACAACTTGTACAGCGATCATAGAGATGATGTTGATGCTGATGCTGATGATGCTGGCTGTCGCAGCGCTGTCTAACACTTAAGTGTGTCAAAATGTTGTTGCTGCCACACACACAATTTGCTGTGGCATGCAGGCAGCTGGCCCCAGCCGCAGCCTCTGCCCCTGCCCCAGCTCTAGCCCCCGCTCCACACGCGTGTTAGTTACAGGGCGACACACTTCGAAATATGTGTATTATTTATATTTATGATGGCTTCTTCACTCCGATACTCTTCTATTCTTTCTCTACTGCTCCACTCTCTGCCTCTGCAGCTCATCCTATTTCAGCTCCAATCATCTGCTTGGCTCCGCTCGTTGTTTCGGTTCACAGTTCAAAAAGTCATTTCAAGTTTCGTGTTTCAACAAATTTCTAGTGAAAGTTTTACGCATTTCCTCAACGTCATCATCATCATCAGCATCATGCTCTTCTTCTTCTTTCTCTGCTTGTGTGTGCTATTAATTTTCACTTAGTCCAAGTTCTCGCTGCGTATTCAATTTCATTGTCAATCCTTTAACAGCTGACAAAACATTTTCCATTCTATCTCTTTTTATACTCTGTTCGCAAAAAGAAAAAGAGTATATTGGTTTTTGGGAAATGTGCGTCTGTCAGTATGAATGTAAACCATTTGTACACTATTGTAGCTAAATACTTGAAATTTGGAGCATATACTCAGGTATACCTTCGAATTATTTAGTGTGAAGTTTTTCCCGATACTCCCGCTAGGGGCGTGGCAAATCGCAAAATGCTTGCGCCCATAGGCGATAAATCATTAGTTGAAGAGCTAAAGAGCTGCAATTTGGAATGTGTACTCGTGTTGACCACTCAAGATTCAAAATATATGGTAGATATATCTACGCCCGTTGAGGGCGTGGCAAATTGGATACAACTATATCTTCAATAGTTTTAAAGCTGTAACGCTGAATTTCGGTAAGTTAGTCAATGTTCAACAAAGTTTCTAGCGCCCAGCTTAAATTTGATGTAACAGATACCCCTATGAGAACAGAGTATCGCGCAGTCGGTTACCCTCGTATGCAACTAACTTGTGCTTTTTTGTATTTAATTATAATTATTTTTAGCTATTTTTATTTAGTCACACCCTCTTTCTCTCCCTTTCTCACTTTATCTCTCTCGCTCTGTTTTTAAGTGCAGCGTTGAAAATTTATGGCACAGCATATTAAATTTATATGTTTTGCTCTTCATTACAGATTATAGACAGACTCGAATCGTGTGTGGATTAGTCGACGAGTGGATACACATGTCGCCCAGCATCAAGAACTTTATGGGTGAGTTTTCAGAAGTTGACATTGTTTGAAGTTCATTTTAATGATCATTTAATGCTGAATATATGTGAGAGAGAAGAAGATTACAAAATATAGTAGGGCTTCTATAACTTTATATAAGAAAATTCCTTTGTTTACTCATAGATATTAAAATTCACTTAAACTTAAACTTAAATTTAATTTTCAATTTAAATTTCAATTAAATGTAGACAGAGTTTAAGCTTCTCAGGCATTCAAGTTTTGCAAATTGAATATCTGTAAGCTGTCAAGTCAGGGCCAAGGCAAGGCAATGCGAGGCAATTAACTTATAACGCATTTCAATCATAATTCCACCTGAAGCCATGACTAATCCTTAATTAGAGTCACACATTAGCAACATTTCAAGGTCGCACATTAGAAACTGGTTTCGAAATGCGAAATTTGCGCTAAGTACAAATATAAATTATGAGAGAGCGAAAGATATATATTGTATATAAAGATATATTTGTATCTGTAGCTCTGTATCTCTGTATCTTTTTGTTGTTAAGCTTAGCTCAGACATTTAAATTTGACTGCAAAAAACAATTTGCATAATGCGCAAATGTTGCGCTCGATTGGCCATAATTTCGCGGCACAGCTGAAAGATATTACGAAATTGAGTTGAAATAATATTTATATTGTTTTCTTTTCTTCTGCTGGGCGAGCGGAAATGCAAGCAACATGTTTGCGAGCGCAGATACTTTGGCTGCAATCCGTGAGATACTTTTTCAGTTTTTTTTTGTCTTTCTCTTTTTTTTTGCATTCAAGGATCCAGCGCTCAAGCATCCTGTGCAATATTTGACGCCTTTTTTGCACTCCTTCTTTCTCTTTCTCTCCTGCTTTCCATTTTGCGGCATGCCTTGTGGGCGGCAGCCACGCCCGCCGCGCCGTTGTGCGTTTGTCGCCGCCTGTTTGTTATTTACCGACAACTTTATGGCCACATGTCGACGTCGTCGTCGAGAGCGACAAAAAATTGTCATCATAAACAACAGAGCACGAAAAAAAGCCAGAAAAAACCCAAAAAAAGCCAGAAAAAAAAAAACAAAAAATAAACAAAATTTTGTTGCTTAAATTTCTGCCTCGTTTTGCTGTTGGCATTTTCTTTATTTTCTTTGGCCAATTTTTTTTTTTTGTTTTTTTGCAGTTGTTTTTCCCGACCAACATGTGTGAAAAATAAGCAGCCGCTTGAGTGTGTGTAATGCTGGGGGCGTGGCTGGCTGGCTGGGCTCGAAAAGCGCCGCGGCGTCTATTTAATGAAGTGCCATCCCAGCCAATTCCCAAAGCCCAGCCCTGGCCTAAGGCCTTAACTCAACTTGTTGTTGTTGTTGTTGTTGTTGTGATGACAGTGTGAATTTTCACATGCGACTTTTAGCTGCAGTCGCCGCAACTGCACAAAGAGCTGCCATTGAGTTGTTTATCTTGGTATTTCGCCGAAGGTGCCAATTGTGGAGCCGGCGATGGCCTAGGGGGGCCTTTTGTGTGTGGGCGGCCGAAATAAGGTTGGCAATTGAATAAATTACTATGTGAGGGAACTACGAACTGGGCAAGTGGATTGGAAGCAGCTCATAAATGGGTTTAATATGATTTTCTGTGTGTGTGAATTGTAACTTCACTTAGTAATGCTGGAAATCTAATTGAATGAAAAACCAATTTCGGCTTAATTCTAGTTGCTTTGTAGTGGATAAACTTGATTAAGTTGATGAAATTCAGGTTTCTTTTTTTGTATGATATGGGTTAAATATGAAAATATGTTATTAGTATTGTAGATTATTGTATCGTTATTATTGATCTTTAGTTTATATATTTAATGTTTATATGTATATTAAATATATATCATAACCTAATGATTTTGCTGCTATAAAGATTTTGTTTTACTTTTTTATGCTTTAATTTAATATTCCTTATATTTTTTACAATTATTTAAAGTTGTATATATAGCTTTATTTAAAATTCATTTAAATAAAATGTTAATGCTTCTATTGCCTTGGGTATTATATTTAACTATATTTTTTAATAAATAAAATACTATAAATAAAATACTATAAAATACTTTTTTATTTGTAAAAAAAAAAAATATAATAAAATACCTAAGACATTAAGAGCATTAGAAATTATATATAAAAAACCAACATATTTTAAACAAAGCTATAATAAATGTATCTTTAAATAAATGTAAAAAATATAAGAAAAGCTTGGTATTAGAAATTAATAAAAAATAAATTTCAAAAATAAATAAAAGTATTGTTTGTTTATTTTAATTTTATTTTTTTTAAACAAGCTAAAACATTAAATATTCCTTAAGCATTGAAAAAAAAAAAACTAAAACTAAAACTAACTAAAACTAAAATTAAAACAAACTAAAAACTTGTATTTAAACCATATTCATAATGGATTTTTTCTACACTTATATAGTTTGTATATTGTATATTTAATAAAATAATAAATGTATTTGTAAGTATAATTCAATAAATGGACTAGAATATCCATGATATGTAAATAATGATAATACAATAATGATAATTCAATATATTATGTTCATCTTATCATTAAAATTTTTTAATTTATTTCAATTTATATACCAAGACCTATTTTGGATACGTTTTAAGTTTTTTGCGCATTTACCACAATTTCTGGGAATTAGTAACCCAAAGTTTCAGCTACAAAGTTAGGCTTTAGTATTTTTCCAATTCAAATCAATTCTCGTGTAGCCACATTTGTCAGCTGTATCAATAACAATTTTGTATTCTGTATTGTTTTTTTTTCGAGTGTAATTCACACACAGACATAGAGCCACATTCATCTAAAGTCTCGACAGGCAATTTGTTTAGCGCACAAATATTTATTTTAATAATAATTTTTTTTTTTGGTTTTTTTCGTTTAAATTCCTCACATGTAATTGTCATTTTGTCAGACAAACAATAGGCTCAACTCTGGCGAGCGGTGGGGCCTTCGGGGACGCCGCCCAGCAGCCAGCAGCGGCAGCAAGTGCTAAGCTCTCCATTGTTTGCCCACGACTTGGGGAATGGCTGTGTGGAGAAGGGGGGCTCGCTTGGGGCTGTACAGCACAGAAAATGCGCAACGGCCGCATAAATAACAAGAAATTAGCAGGCAAATATGTCAAGTCGCAGTTGTAGGAAAAAAAGAATGAAAAAAAACTTGAGACTTGAGAATAAATCTGGAAAACTTGTTTCTCTTTTTTGTCTCTTAGCGAAACACCTGCGTTTGCTGTTATATTTTGGTTGAAGTACTAAATCACCTGCTCGGTAAAAGTTTATTTTTATCTAATTTGAATTTATGCGCCTAGATCTTTTGCGCTAGATCAGAAACAGAAACAGAAACAGAAACTGGTTTCGGTTGGCCCCGCTCGTGATTTATGCCACACGATCAGAACTCGCTGCGCGATTGTCACTGCAGATATGGCAGCAATGCGCTGCGGCTTATTGAAAATGATAAATACCAACTATGTAGATGGCCCAGCCACATGATGTGGATGTGGATGGGGATGTGGATGTGGATGGGGATTTGGATGTGAATTCTATGTAAATTGCGTCCATTGTGCCGCGTGACCCCCAAAGCGCGGCTCATTAGCTTCGAAATGTTAGTCAGACTTACGCTTTGGACTAGTATTGTAAATATGAATATTGTTTGCTTGATAGATTTTATGACTAATTTGAGTGGATTTTCAGGGGCTTACACAGGTGTTGAGCGCGGCAGGTATTGACTAAAGGCTACAGTTGTTGGGTTTTCAAGTGTGGCTTTTAAAGGGCTTCAGATGGCTTAAAATTTTGAATAAGAAAGATTTGAGCAGATGATTGTAGGGAGGTTTGGTAATGGAAAGTGTTAAGGGAATGAGCTGAGATCTTAAGAAGGGCTTTAGATAAAAACAATATTAAGAGTTACAAATGTTGTGATAGGAGATATTGGAATTACTTTTTTGTTTTTAATAAAAATAGCTAAACTATAGCATTCGCTATATGTACATCATAAAGAAAATTTCTTAAATAGAACCCGCCTAGTAACTGATCCCCTTTTTCATATAAACAAACATCCACACGATTTCCCAAGCTTGACTTCATTCTGCTTTCCAACAACTTCCCCCTACGCATTAGCAATATTACAATTCTTGATATTTAATAGCACTTTTCTTGCTCCAATGGAACCTCAATACGTTCTGATGCCATACAACAGAACATAGAGCAAGCGATTGCAATTGCTTTTTGTTTCCAATGAACAAAGGTTTGCTTTGGCTGCCCTTTTAACAATGTTTCATACAATATTTAAGCGTTGCCCCACACTTCAGACATCGCACATGCTGCAAGGCGAGACTCGCATTCAGTCAAGCAATTCATTGATTTTGCGGAATCTTTGCTACAACAACAACAACAACAGCAGCAACAGCAACTCATAAAACTACAACATACAACATTCAACATAATAATCAACAGTGAGTGAAGTAATTGGAGCTCCAGCCGCGCGCCCAGCTCGCAGAGTTCAACAGCAGAGGGGGGCAGCTGGGGGGAGGCTGGGTCATGCGGGGCACATATAAATCTCGAATAAAAAAGAAATTCATCTTCATAAAAAACAAAAACCGGCAGCGGCTGTCGATGCAGCCCAGCCGGACCCAGCTGTGAGAGATAGTTTACTTGCGATAATCACACCAATTCAAAAACCCCTCTCACATACCCGCCCATGTCTCGCCATGAAACGTCATAAACACTTGAAAAACTGTTCAAATTTTTGATGTACCACTTACAAGTGGAGCGTCGGCCGACTGGCTGCGATTTGTGAGACAGCTGGGATACCCTGTAGTTCACAGTTGTGTGTGTGTAACAGAGTATCAGGCAGCTGGGAGCGGTCTCCGCGCTTAACTCATTTTGCTATAGTTTGATCGATAATAGTTCGATTGGCGCGTTTAGTAGATCGTAAATCTTAACGGAGGCACAAACAGTTCGCTCATCAATGTTTATGGCTTAGGGTATTTAATGTGCGTCTACCTGTTTATTTGATGCTCTACCCCCCTCTCTCTCTCTATTTATTGGCTGGGATTTGTGGCGGCTTCTTTTGGCCAGGCGATCTTGGCTCCATTCGAAAATTACATTTAATGTGTTCTTGCACTGATTTTGGTCTTGTTTTCTTTTTTTCTCTGTCTGGAGAGGCGTGAACCTGTTGAAATACGTAGCCAGCATCCGTTCTGGCCGTCGCTGTTTGGGCCTTGGCCATTTGTTGGCCAACGCATTTCGACTGTTTTCTTTGGGAGTCCACAACATGATAATTATTTGTGCTATTGCGTTTAGAACCTGTCGATTTAGTTGTCTTTGATTACATATTCTCCAACTTGGCAGCTTGTCGACCTTAATCACATTTGAAAGTTATGCGCAATAGAGTTTTGGGTCGATTTCGGATTTGCTGAGATTTGTTAATTGTCTGAGTAAGAGACGAAGCTTTCTTTATTTTCACTTGTTGGCTAATTGCCATATTAACCTATGGCCCCCATGATGATAATGATAATGATAATGAAGCTGCCTGCGCTTATTCGCAAGATTGAACTCTGCTCGACATTCTGGCCAAGTGAAAGTAATTAGTTGGCATTGCCTTCGGGTGAAAGCTGAACCTTTAATTGTTTTCTGTATGCCCCTTGTCTGGCTGTACCATAATCAATCAACGCGCTCCAGCATTCGCATGCGATGCCCCTGCGGTTTTTACTCCACTCTACTCTCTTTTTATTTGTTTGGGTGTGTCTGGGGTGGCGACTGGGCTGTGGTTGGGTTCGAGTTCGAGCTGAGTTTGGGGCAGCGAAAGTGATGTTTGATCGCATAACTGATTAGCTCACACAGAAGCTATGGGAAATAGTTGCAAAGATTGAGTAGAAGATGCCTAAAGCAGCTGGAGAGAGAGATAGAGATTATAGATTATAGATATACAGATATATAGTATATATTTATATATATAAATTCTTCCACAATCCACATCGTCACTTGAAATTTATTTCCACAAAATTCTAATATATTCTTTTTCAATTCCAAAATTTGCCTCTCATAAATATTGCAGCTCTCAGCTGTCAGAGGAATTTACAAACTTGTTTTACTATGAAATCAAAATCAATTTAACGATCCGAACTTCAGATAAACTTGTGATTAATTTTAACGATCGATTTTTGATTAAAGCGCAATTTATTTGCTTAATGGCTTTCTCGAGGTTCTTTATGGCTGACTTTGAACTGGAGAATTAGATTTATATATTGTATATGCTTAAACTGGTCAATTGTTCCATAAAAAAATATGTTAATGTCTTTAAGCTTTTAGCCTAATTGACTCTAATTGCTGAAGTTGCTCTTTTATTTTGGGGCCTGACCACCCAGCTGGCTGGGCTTTCTCTCTCACGCTCTCAGGTTGTGTATGAGATAACGATCCCTGGCCGATTGCAACCCCCAGCACAGCATTCCGAAGCGTTTCACGTTAAACTGTGCCAGTTCAATCAGGTACAGGATGGCCGCAACATGATCAACGATCCGAAAAAGAGAGAGGGAGAGAGAGAGAGGCAGAGATATAGCTCCCATACGAGCATAAACATTGCAACCGATCTGGATCAGCAGCTCGCTCGACGTGAGTCAGTGTGTGAGAGGAGGCAGCATTCAAGCAGCGCTGATTGTCATAATTAAGGATGTTGTGTGTTGCTGGCATGCCAGACGCGCTCCACTCGAGGCACTTGTAAAACCAACATAAGATAACCGTAAGAACAAGTTTTCTCAAGCTGCCAAAGAGACCAAGACAAAGCTTCCGGTTGCCGGTTGACGGCTGTGGCTCTGGTTTTATGCCTCGGCTGTTTCCAAGATCAGCCGCAACATCTCATAATTGCAGTTAAGCAAAAATTATATACCACCGAGCAGATCTCCACAGATCCCCACAGATCTCTCGCACAGCACACATAACGCATGTGTCATCCTCTCGACAGGGCGAAGAGAGCGACTCTGACCATGTGTCTGTGTCGGTGTCTGTGTAAATATGCCAGCGGTGCAGATCTTCACTCAGCTGCGATCCACCACAATTACTGCAACTGAGTGAGTGTATGTGTGTGTGTGAGTGTGCGTGTGAGAGCGTGTGTAGTTGTGGCTTAGGCAATCTGTGGCCAGCCGCTTGCCGGCCTGCACTCGAGACAAATGTATATCATTCATCAAATTAAAAGTTCAACAGCGTTGCAGTTGCCAGTTGCCGTGAGGCAACAGCAACAGTGCGAGGGTAGCTCTAGAGATTAAGCTAATAAATAACAGTAGATACAAATTGTTATGCAAATTTTATAATATGGGTTAGCAATTGTTTTGCTTGCAAATTATTTTTAACAGATTTAGTTTGAAAGAGAAATATTGGTTAATTTCGTAAGCTAGTTTATAGCTGTCGATTTCTTTTTAAATATAAAAATTTATATTTCTTTATATATTATATAATATGCTTATTTTTTTATTAAAATATATTTTTAAAATATTTGTATTTAAAAAAATATATTATAATTTAAAAATTGTTATTTTTATTTTCTTTAATATTAAAATAATATTAAAAAGGCTATTTAAAATATGGTTTTATTTATATCACTTTTAATGTAACAAATTTTTTTTCCCATTTTATTTTAAAATAAAATATTTAGAAAATATGCACATAATAAATATATTTATATATATATATATATATATATATATATGTATATATATATATATATATATATATATATATATATATATATATATATATATATATATATATATATTTATTATGCGCATAATATATATATTTTTTATATATTAATATATTTTAAAATAATACAAAAGCTCGATAAATATCGATAATGTAAGTCATTATCGAGACGTAGTTAGATGAGATGAATAAGAGCAAACTCTGGGTTAGATCTTTAATTAAGTTTATAGTTGCCCATAAAAATTCCAGTGTTCGGATGCAAATATGTGTGATTACATATCGTTTTGCATTCTACATATATAAACAACTTTTAGAAGGAAATCTGAAAAAATATACATATTTGGCATCCTCTCATTTTCCATCTAAATTTTTGTTAGCTAAAGTAAGTTTAAGTTTGTCATATACAACTAGTTTAAACAGCGGCTATAAATTCTGTACTCAAATTCCCTCATAAGTCTTTAAAACAGCTCCAGCAGCCCTCGCTTATGTCAGCACAGCAAAACGACCGCAAGTCAAAGTAACTGACAGAGCAACTGTTGCTGTTGTTGTTGTTGTTGCTGTTGTTGCATTTGACGTTGTTGCTGGCATTGCTCTATTTTACAGCCGGTCTTTGTTTGGCAAGAGCAGGAGGCAGAGCGAGAGAGGGAGGTGGGAGCTGAGTACTCTTTGGCTGCCAATCATTGCCCTCGCTGGCCTGACGACGTCTGTTGCTCATCTTTCGACTCCATTCACTCAAACATCAGACGAAGACGGCCACTCGCACTAATTCTGCATCGGCCCATCGGCTTGCCAACCCATTATTCCCTACTGTGGGCCACTTGTTGGCATTGCAAGCAAAGAGCCCAGCTGCAGACCCCAGGCCAATGCTTATTAAGAGGGCTTTTCAACTTGAATGGCTTCCTGAGCCACTTTAATACAATCTATATGGACACATATATGCACACACACATCTATATATATGTGTGTGTATGTTATGTATGTGAATTTAAAAGGCTGCAGGTCGAGGGTCGAGCTGTTTGCCCTTTGGCTCCGCTCTTAGATCTGTCTTGGCTGTATTTTAAAATAGCATTTATGAGCTTAGACGGCTTAAGACATTTTATTGGTTATTAGTTTGTTGCCAGAATTTATGTGGCACCGAAAGTTTTCCGTTTCGAGACTTGAGAAATCAGAGCATCTAATGAGCTTAGCACGTGTTGGTCATCCATTTCAGTTGCTGCTTCTGTTGCAGCTTGCTGTGTCCTGGTTCGTTATCCACTCGATGTTCGTTCGCCTCTTCTTGTTGTCGTTGTTGTTGTTGTTGTTATTGTGCTAAGACTTTAATCTTTAATTGCTTTTCGGGTTGCGTGTGTGTGCAAGCGTTGGAGTGTTGGTTTTAGTATTTATAATGCCAATTTGAAATTGTGGTCAAGACAGCAGGTCTAAAATGCCATTAGAGACAAAGACTTCAATTAAATTTGAGTCAGTTTAAACTTGAAGCAAATATTTTGAAAGAATTCTAAAAAAATATATAGTAGATAGTGATACTAAAAATTTAAATATATTTTTTATTTAAATTTCAAATATATATTTTCATTTAATTTGGAAATTAAAAAAAAAAAAAATAAATACACATTATATTTCTCAACTATAAAAGTTAAAAAACAAATTTTTTAAAGTTCAAATAGAATGATTTATACATATATGATTTTAAGTATAAAATAATATAACTATTTTTATTTTATTTTACATACTTATATAATTATATAAATTTTGAATTTATATTTTATATAATATTTGTTTAATTATATAAAACTTAAAAAAAATATTTTTAATTTTAAAATAAATTTTTATTTTTTAAAATTTATTTTTTATTTTTTTTAAATTTAAATACAAAATTATAAAAATATTTTTCTTTTTTACATTTTTATACAACTATCTGGATTTATTAATTTAAAAAAATATATGTAAAATATTTTATTTTAAATTTTTATTTAAATACTAAATTTAATTATTTTAAAAATATTTTTAAATGTTATATTTTAAATATAAAAAAATATATATAGATTTATTAAATATAAATAATTTTATAGATGAATCATTTACTTTAATTTTATTTTTACGATTTTATTTTTATTTTATGTTAAATTTACATACTTTAAATATATATTTTGGTGAAATACTTTTGTTTGATTTTGAGAATTTCTCGTTTTAAATTCAGATAAATGTAGCCCAATTAATAAAAACAACTTTTGCATACCATTCCTTGCTTTAGATTTCCACAACATTTACCAAAAAAAAATGAAAAATGTAGAAAAACTTTTGCGTACCTCAGAACAACTTCCATTAGCAAATGCAACCGCAATGTGCCACAAAAAGCTGTTCTCTCTAAAAGTTCTCTCTACTTTTTATTTGGTACGTTTTGCCAGTTGCACGCAGCCTCCTCTGCTCGCTCGCTCGCTCGCTCGCTCTACTAATTTCTCGTCTAATAATTTGCACTTAACTGTTGGCCGAACTTTGTGCTCAGGTTACTCCGTTACTTTCATAGAAAATTCCCTTTCATAAACAAATTTTCGATTGGGCTGCGCAGCGCGGACGACGAAATCCACTCAATGGGGGAATTGAGATATAGTTGGCTGTAAGGGGCGTGTCGGGCTTAAATTACGTGCACTGCACAATAGTTCAATAACGGATACGGCCAACAAAAGAAAACCGAAAAATAAAATAAAAAACCACAGACAGGCATCCAACAGATACGCGCCGGCATGTTGAAATATTGCAGAAATACTGAGATACATTCAGAGCTTCAGCTAGTGGAGAAAACCAAGTTAAGGCCAGCAAAAAAGACAGCAACAACAATAACAATAGCAACAGCAACAACAATAGCTAGACTTTTTATTTACATTGTATATAGCACACACGTCGACGGCTAACTACAACAAATACTGGAGCACAGGAAAAGCACACACTGAAAATATTTCCCGTAGCGCTTACGGCTTTTTTGGCCTGACACTCGACATAAGTTATTATTTGCCCTGGCAATAAGCAGTTGGTTGGGAGGGGAGAGGGTAGAGAGATGGAGGGACGCAGGGAGGCAGGGGAGCGGGCCAGTTCCTGCCACACAGTGTCCAGGATGTACAGCTCCAGTTTGCTAGTCAATTGTGCTGTGGCCCCTCGCTAACTGTTGTCGTTGTTGCTGTTGTTGTTGTTGTTGTCTTTTGGCTGTCTTGGCTCTGTCGCTCTGACTCTGGCGTATCTGTCGCTGAGTCTCTGTTTCTGTCGCCCGCCTTTCAATACAACTTTCATGGGCCACCGCTTGCAATTGGCGAGGGTTTCGTGGCGAGTTATTCTCGTAGATGTAACGGATTGTAGATTAACATTCATTCTAGTTGCGCTCAGAATAAAAAGGGAAATTTTCTCTGTCAAGTAACATATGTATCGATAAGTTTCGATAAATTGACCATAAAATGATTTATAATACAGCCTTATTTTTAGATAAAGAACTGAGTTTTGCTAACTATATATTTTATATTTGTTATTTGGTGAATAGGCCAAAGACTGAATGTATAAAAAATGTGAATTTCTTTAAGATTTATTTAAATTTTCAATTATTATTTATTTTAGAATTATTATAGATTCTAGTCAATATAAAATTTAATTTTATTAAATTCTAATTTTATCTCTCAATTCCTACCTAACCCCCAGCCTCACATCAAGAAAAACTCTCAAGCAGCTCTCGCTCACATTGTTTCTGCTATTTGCTGCTGGCTTTTGTTTGGCACTCCTCGGCTGGTAAATAATGGTTAGTTTTTGATTTCAAACAATAATTCAATGGCATTGCAGAGCGAAGCAGAGCCGAGCATCGCGCCAACTGGGGTAGAAAAGTATCTGCGAGTTGGTCGTATCCACTGGTGGGGCTGGCAGTCAATTTGGTGGCGCTACGCTGACCATTTTTGGGTGGCCCCGCAGTTCGAAGCGTTGCGACGCCTCCTCGCGAATCTCTGGCGAAGCCGCACGCGTTCCTCTTCTCACTGTTGTTGTTGCTTGTTGGCCATAAAAAGTAAGACAAGTTCCAGAGCGACGCGTTGCCAGGCTGTCGCCTCAGTCGCCTCTTGGCCCGGCCCCGACACCGGCCTGGTCTGGGCCTGTCAGCTGAAGCTGTTAGATACAATTACAGTTAGCTGCTACAGACGAGACATACTGTAGCTCCAGCTACATAGTGTCGAGAGTTTGGCGGCACTTCTCTCTGCGGCTTTTGATGTTTCAAGCTGTGCCCCTCCGGCTTTCTAGTAAAACTCATGTGCGGTCCTCCATCTGCAATTTCTCTATGCTCTTGCCCATCTCTCTGTGTTTATTTCATCTGATATGAACTGTCTGTAAGACGAGACAGAGACAGAGCCAGAGTCAGAGTCAGAGGTAGTCGGAACCAGATTTTATTGTTTCAAATGTAAGATTTGTGCTTTGATTCGCTTATCGTGCTTAGCCTGCATCTGTATCTCTTTCTCTTTATCAGCCAACTGCAGATACGTTGAGTCAATCTCTGCCTGCCCGCTGGCATCGAACAATTTGATACATATACCAAATACCTGAGCTGTGTGAATCATCAGATACGTTTCGCTTTGGCCAACTGCGACAAGTGTTTTTGGTCTGTGGCAAATTGCATAATTGCCATGTGCCGTGGTCAGCCCATATATAATCGCCCCAATGATTCATCATCATCGTTTACGGTTCTCAACTCTCCGATCTGACCTTAGAGATATGCAAAGTGTGTGGCCAAAGTTGAAGGCAGTTCAAGGCATTGGCTGAGCTATCGATTACATCAGTTTAGTCAAATGATTTGCGGCGCTCTTTTTGCTGCTAGAAAGTTTTGTTTACTGTGAGATGAAGAATGTGTAAGCTTGTAATCATTTTGTTTTAGCTGTGGTTAGGGTATTTACTAGTCGAGCAGTATTGATTTGGACACTCTTATTTGTTTGTTTATGTATATGTGAATATAAATAGTAATAAATGTCAGCGAGTTTCATTTGATAGCTTTTCATATCAGATTAAAACTATGTAGTGCGCCTTTCTATGCGATTCTCATATATTTAAATAAGACTTATTGCCGTTTTTGCTTGACTTATAGGCCAGATATTAGCAATTTATATTGCAAATTTGATTAACCAAGAAACAGCTTCATTTATATGCCATATTAATTTATCTACTAAGCTATCTTTATATATAATTTGTTCATTTATATAATGAATATAACTGAGTCCCATAAGATTTAAATATATTGCACCGTTCTATGTGATTCTCATATATTCCAATACCACATCTAGCCTTTTTTGCTTGACTTATGGGTCAGATATTACCATGAATCATCCTCAATTTCTTTGCAATATTTACTCATCTACCAATCTTTCTTCTTCTTACAGCAATGCCCGCTTACAAGCGCCAGCTTCCTCCGACTAATTAATGCCAATTCATTCATTTAATTGTGCACTTTTTGGTAAGTCTTCATTAAAGAGCTTTCTTCAGTTTTGTGTCTTGGCTTGGATTGGAATCATTGGTATTTTCTCACGCCCAAATTGCATCTTCGCATTATGCAAATACTTAAAAAACGAGACAGAAACGTAAACATTAACGCAAATTAAAAGATCTGGCGCGAAATGAAACTTTACTCAATCAACGTTTGCAGTGAAACTGAAATAATATTTATGTCATTTGGTTTGTTGACACAAGCCGAAAACGAATGTGCCTCGATTTCATTTAAAGCGCTGATATTTACATCAGAGCTGAAATGGAATCGCTGTTAATCGCCTTAAGGGCTGGCAAATATTGTCAAAGGCAACAGTTCTTAACTTGCGCCTGCACCAAATCAATTGATTTCTTATTTATAAAGTGAATGCGAATGTGAATGCCACACGTTTCTCATATATGTATATAGTATGTATATATATATATATATATGTAGAGTGTGACTAGGGCGTCTGCTCTTGCTAGAGCGGTAAGCCAGCACCTTCTAAGCTCTAGGCAAACAAGACCGAGAGCTAAGGCAGGAAAATGCCTCGATTGTAGAAGTAAACAAACAAGACCATAAATAAATTATTTACATTGGCCCCAAAACGTCTTTGCGGGGCTGCGACTAGGTAGTTTGGGGAGGTGGTAAATATTCTTTATTTTTTGCAAAATCAACAAAACTGAAATGACAAAAAGGCAGTCGGCCGGCAAGAGCTGACAATGCCATAAGACTTGGGTGACTTGGGACGTGGCGCATTATCAAGGCAAACAGAGGCATAATGGACGCGCATAATGGAGCAGCCAGGACAACAGCAGCAACAACAACAGCGACGGCAAAAGAAAAACTCAGACTTAAATTGAACAACTAATAGTGGAAGCAGAGGCACAAAAAAGTCAGCAAAGGGCGATGTGTGTGGTCCGCAGCGAAATTAAATGAGCCAAGGAAATGGATTCGAGCCTTGATTCCCTCTCTCTGCGCATAGAACTAAGGGAATAGTTAGTGCGCTCGCCTAGGGCTTGCTCATTGTGTTAATAAATAAATAAATAACCGCAACGATTTGACTTACGGGCTTACGGGAGAGATAGAAAAAAAGAGCGTACGTATAACCGCTATAAATACATCACAGTGGGCGTGGCGGGGCTTAAATGCTTAATGTGCTGGGCTTTAAGCCAACCCGAACCCCGGAATATTAAAGCTAATGCAACTGCGATGATTTGCATTTGTGCGGCTTATAGAATAAATTGTTATAGGAAATGCGCAATTTGTGCAGAAAGCCGTAATGAGGGGTTATCTGAGAGAGATATATATATATTTTTGTTATTCTAATAGATACAAAAAATATGTGTAATTAAATTGGATACATATTAACAATAATGCCAATGCTAATGAGATATTAGCTGGTAATATAAATGTTGAATAAATTGGGAATAAAATGTGTAAACTACAGAAATCAGCAACATTCTTTTAGCTTCTGCTTGGAAGTCAAAATATTTCTGCATTTGCTTGAATTTATTTTTTATTCAGATGTAGATAGTATGGACTAGACAACAATATTTCAATATTTCTCCGTAAATAGATAATATGCCAAAACTCGTTAGTGACTTCAATAGCATCATAAACAATCATAACTATACTGTAGATTCCATGGACTTATGGTTAGCAATATATCTATACTTATATCTTGAATCATATCTATATACTATATCTACCCATATACTTTATCAGACGAGTAAGTAATCTTCGTTGACAGACAGACATTCCCAAAACTTAACATTGCACAAAGGCAATAAACTCCTTTCACTTAATCATTAATTATAAACATTTAATAACTAGCAGCAAATTATAAGCTTATGTGAGAAATTGTTAACAAATTAAATCAAAAATAGAAAAAAATGTGATTTCTGCTGTCTGGGAAAAAAATGCGATTAGCTTGAAATTTATAAAATTTATTTCAAGCGGTTCATTATCTCGCTTTCAGTCGCTGAGTTCTTGCCCCGAAGGCAGCTCAATGCGCATCAGCACCCAATTAACCTTTAAAATAAATTAAAATAAATAAAAAATGAAAACAAAAAGCATTTTTGTTATCAATGGCAGCTACAATATATATGTATATGTTTTTTTTTTATAACTACATATATATTAGTATTATAATATATGCATATATTTGCATAAGATAATTACGCTAAACGTTATGCGCATTTATTTCCCATTGATTTTGCATTTTTTATGTGAAATCATTTAACAACATAAAAATGAATAGAAAAATGCATTTTAGGTTTTTCTTTGAGTGCTGCTGGCTGTGTTTATTAAATATGCAAATCGTTGCGAGCTTAAAACTTAAATATGCGGCTTACAAAAGACCGAACTAGTTAGCCAGCAACATTTTATAAAAGCGAACGAAATTTTTGCATAAAGCTTTACGAGCTAACTGACGGACTATATATACATACATATATATAAATTTGTATATATATCTTTATTTACTTTTATTTTGCCCTGTCAGCTAGATTATATGGCCATAATAAATGAGTTCGATCCGCTGCTGTGACCCTAATGAGCTGCACTCGCTTAGGACAACTTAAACATATCTCTGCCCCTTCGAGCGCATCAAATCAAATTTGAATACTGCGAGCTGCAGCTGTAGCTGCCAACAGACGTTAACAAATTTTCGATTATGTCATTAGCTACCACCCTCCGCACGAAACTGACCCAATTTTATTGAAATTGCATTTTATATATATACATATATGTATATGTATTATATATCAATAACAAAACATGTTTCGCCTGCAATCGCATACATTTTGCCTCAATTATTATTTAATTGCACTTTCAATTTTGCAATCTGTGCCACACACACTCACACACGCACGCAGCTCAATTTGTCAAAGTATTTGCTTGTTTGGGGAATTGTTCAGAGAGTCGCAGCTTAAGCATATGTATTTGATTTGATATTCAATTTAGCAACGCAAAAGTCAAGACTCTGACGGATTAAGGTTGCCTGCCCCACGTAGAAAGTGAATTGAAAGCTCAAGGCCAAGTGGACTTTTGCTCGTGCATACTTGAGTTCATTTATTATTTGGCTTAAATCATGCATTGAAATTATGGATTTTGTTTAAGGCACTTTATGGCTTCGTCTGTGAACACAGTTACCTAATATGCTCATTTTATAAAATAAGATAGGGAAAGGAGAGAAAGAAGAGTAGAAAAGCAAGGATATAAAAGAAAAGGGAAGAATACATTCGAAAAACTAAAAGATTGGTAATTAGATATTAGAATTTGAATTATTATTATATATTGATAAAAGAAAAAGTTTAAAAAAAACGCGAGTCATAGAGCAGAAATTTAGAAAAGCTCAGTAGACAACAGATAATAAGAAAAGTCAATACAAATTTGAAAATATTTTTAAAAATTTTTTAGATTTTTCAGATCCCGAAAAACACAAAAAAGAATCTTGTAGAAAATAGACAGATAATGCTCATCTTCATCATGTTTCTGGACTTGTTTCCTACCAATTTCAGCTCTCAAACTCTCTCACACTGCTTAAGTTCTTGTCATATTTCTTATATCTGCAGTATTTAAAAAATACTAAACTTTATGCATACTTAAAGCAATTTGATTCATATATTATCTAAGTACGCCATTCATTCCCATTCGGGCCTATCGCGCGGCCTTTTAGTTGAAAACAAATCGGTATAAATTACCTAAGACTTGAACAATTTATGCACGCACTTTTGTGAACTTAAAAACGTTTTGTGTGCTCTTTTTTCGATGCGCTGCGATGCGACCGACCCCCGTTGGCGGCGCTGGGTGTGCGTATTCCCCAAGTTTGTTTACATTTTCGAATGGTTTGCTGTAATTACCGAGCGTAATTTATGCCAGCGTCGGGCCAAAGTCAATGTCGAGCGAGCCCAGCCAAACAAAGGCGAACGAAAGGCGAACCAAAAGCGAAACCAAGTGCAAACACACACACACACACACACACACACACACACACACAGACGACACGGAAAAGCGTTTATCTGAGCAAATGTATCTCAAGGCAGTAATTACAATTTATTGTTGGTAATTATGTAATTTCAGATGCGACAGATATAGTTGACAAACCAAGTGCGTGTAGCAGCCAATTGCTGTATGAGTTGAGTGCGTGTCTAGGTCAGTCACTGTTGTTATTGTGGTTGTTGTTGTTGTTGTTGCATCTAAACTACTGTCATTTTCATGCGTGCGCATTTGAATGAGTCTGAGAGCTGAAAAAAAGAATGCATAGACAGGCAGTTGGTAACAGCAGTTGAGTCGAGCAGCTGCCACGTCTATTGACAGCTTGTTAGCAATGTCTGGGAGGAGGAGCAGGAGGTGGAGCATGAGCTGTAGTAGTTAGAGCTAGCACATTGCATGCTGCATGCAAGCAGCAAACTATGATTGGTATTTGAGGTACTTCTCGCAACAATTCACATTTGCTGCCTTTAGTCGCTTGATCTTCCACGCTGAGCCGCTGACTACGTTTACCTTTTATACCCTGAACCCATTGAAAATGAGAAATCAGGGTAAAATTGTTTTGTAAAAATGTTTGTAGCAGTATATATATTTATATACATGTATATTTTTGATATGAGCGACAATGAATACGTAAATTATGCAATCACAAGATTTTAGATATCACGCCCGATTCGACAAAAATTTCCAAAAAACTTAGTTTAAATACTAGAGCCTTGACTTTATGCGTACGTGCGTATGTGTGTATGCATGTGTTCTTTGTATATGTGCATAAAAGAAGCGTATATGATTGGAATATTAGGTCTGCACAGGGATATTAGCTCTTTAGGGTATCTCCTAGTCGAGCAGTCTTCTCTGAAGCACTCTTAGCTCTGCTTGATTGCCTGCACTTGGCTCGTTTGTTAGCCAACAGCGGGAATGTTGTCATATCCGCTGCACGCTTCTCCATTGTGACTTACTTTTGTGTCAACTCTGGCGCGTAATACACGCATTTCCGCTTGGCTAGCCAGCGAGATAGAGAGATCATCATAAGAGAACAGATAGCGCTCAAAGCAACACTCTAAGGTTTAGGTCAGTTCTTCCACCTGCCACCAGCTCATTAATTGTAGCCCACTAAAAAAGCCGTTTATTTTCAATTTAATTCTAGTCAAAACACATTAGTTATAGCTGCTGCTCAAATTAAGTATTTCCGTTTGGTAAAAAATTTAAAATTGTAATTTAATTTGCGCGCAAACAAAGCAAGAAAAACAAAGAGAGCTAAAAACGCAGCTTCATCAACGGCATTAGTTTGCACATATTCAAATGAACTTCACTTTTTCACGCTGATTGAAAAAATATCATTAAAATAAAAACGAGCCAAGTGTTGGGGCAGCAAACAAAAAGACAGGAAATACGTTTGGCTAACTGTGCAGACAGCAAATAGAAAAAAAAAGAAAAAAAAAGAGAAGAAAACTGAAGCTGAAGCTGGAAATCATTGTTGGGTTACGTTGGGAGCCCGCTAGATCATTAACATACATTTGAAAACGCAAATTCCTATGCTGCGATGACTGTGTGCCTTGTGTGTCTCCATGTGTCTCTCCAGCCT
Source organism: Drosophila meridionalis (assembly GCA_035045145.1). Lineage (NCBI taxonomy): Eukaryota > Metazoa > Arthropoda > Insecta > Diptera > Drosophilidae > Drosophila > Drosophila meridionalis. The sequence goes on from JAWNPG010000040.1 coordinate 4,201,461, forward strand.
CCTCCTTTTTGGGTGATAATGTGGTCTTGGCTGTTGGCTCTGCGGCTGCCACATGAAAATTTGTAAGTATGTTGGACTTGTCACTTGCACACTTTATGCCCATATTTGTCACATTTGCGCCATGTTCGCCTGGACTCGGAATCGGCTGCTGGGCTGGGTTCGAGTTCGGGACCGGGTCCGGGTGTGGGTCTGGGTATGGGGTCTGCTGCTCGGGCTCAGACATAGAATGGCCCGCGGCACAGCGTCCGGCGCTGCTGCTCAACATGGTCTCTAGTCCTTGCCCGTTGTCAGCAACGTTGTCGTGGTTGTTGCTCGTTAGTTGCGCATCTGATTTGCCCAACTACGACGGCAGCGACATGGAAATTCATTCACTTTGCTTTAGACCCGGAAGGGTATATACTGTTGCAGACAAGAGCGCCATAGAGTAACTGATGAGTGAAATTTATTAGGAAGAAGAACATATTTTAAATTTGTAGTAAATATTTTATATAGTTTGAATTTGATTGAAAAATAAGCTTGGAATTATTTGAGCTAAGCAAAAAAAAATTAAAAATATTTAAATAACAGTATAAATCAATTTTATTATATAAGAATATATTTTTAAACTCTTAACTCGAAAATAAATCGAGTTTTAGTATGAAAATATATTATAATATATAATCTTGAGTCAAATATATAATAAAAAATATTTTGTTATGAGAGTTTTATATAAAATAATATTTCTTTTTTCAATTTATAACACAGAAAGGAAATAAATCAGTGGAGGTTCTAAGACTTTTCTTGTTCTTAATTGTATAAAATATATTTGTATATAAATTATATTAATTGATTTAACTCTCATACATATATTTAAATTTGATATTTTCTTTGATTTTTTTTTTAATTTAATGTCCGAAAATCTAAATATTTTTCGCATATCATAATAATCGATAGTAAACATTTTTATGCAATTTCTGAATGAATAAAAATAGAAAAAAAACTGTATAAAATTTTATAAAATATTATATTTTATTTTTATTTTATATACATAAAGAATATCACAAAGATTTTGAGCTAGGAATACCAAAGTTTCTCTCTCTCCCTCCCTCTCAATCTCTCTCTCTCTCTCTTTCTCTCTCTCTCTCTTTCTCTTTTTCTATCTCTGCCTCTCTTACATCACCTTTACAGGGCATTTCATAGTCGGTTACTTCCACCATTAACAAGCCAACTTGTTTTATTGTTTTGCCTGCTGCTGTTGCGGTTGTTACTGCTGCTGCTGCCGCTGCTGCTGCTGTTGCCGTTGGCCATATTTGTATGAATAAATGCGTATTTAAGCACATACTTACAACACTTGCCATGTACATATGAAACAGACCCAGACCCAGCGCCAGTCCCCAGCCCAGTTGGCGTTGCAGGCCCCACTCTGCGACCCATGGCCGAGCCGAGGTGTTCCAGCTGTGGCTGCGGCTGTGTCTGTGTGTGTCTCTTGTCGCAGCCTCGCCAGGCGCGCGTTTTGCATTTCCCTTTGCGCTTTTCCCCATTTCCACTTCTTTAACTCTTGCGGTTTTTCGCGTTGTCACACATTTGCTTTATGCTACTTTTTAGCAGGCGAAATGCTCATTTTTAAATTTGCGGCATAATTTTGTCCCTTGTTTTTTTTTTTTTTTATCTTATTATTTTTCATGTGTGTCTATTTGAATGCTGCACACGTTGAAAATAGTTTATTAATTATGCTCACACAATTTGCATAGCAATTTTTTGTCAACTCTGCTTGGCGCTTAATTCAATTGCGAAATTGCGACTGGCATAGTTAATTGCAGCAAAGATAATTATTCATGTTTGTCTAAGTGGAAATCAGGGCATAAATATGTTTTAATTAAAATTCATAAATTTCACTTGACACATTAAGAAATATGTCAGTTTTGGTATAAATTCATATATGTTTTATAAATTTTTATATAAACATTAACGGTAGTATTATGTACTTGTACTGAATGTTAACTTTGTCTTTGCTATATTTATTGTAACTTATTTTTGTCATATATCCTAAGATATTTTCTTATTAAAAAGTTTTTTGTATGAAATATTTATATAAATATATATAGTTTTTTTAAAGACATATATTTGCATAGTAAGAGGCAAAGTTATTATTTATTTGTAGTATTTTATTATTTTCTTCGATTATTATTATCATTTCTTAATAATTCATTCATTTCATTATTTATTTTAAATATTATGAAATTTTTTTTTTTTTATTAATTTTCAGTTATTATGTTTAAATTTTTTTTTTCTGTATATTTGTGTATAATTGTTAGAATTATTATATTTTAAAAGAAAAAATTGTTCTTTTAGATTTTATTTATTTTTTTCAAATTTGTTATATATAATATAATAATGATAACACAAATTTGAAATGTCCGTTGGTTATTATTTTTTATAATTATTTTTCTTTTTTAAATTTATATTTATATTTAATTTTGTGTTAAAATGTAAACTTGAATTATAATATTGTATTTTACATTTATTGTACAATTCTTATAGTCGTTTTCTCTCTGTCCCTCTCTCTTTCTCTCTCTCTCTCTCTCTCTCTTTCTTTCTCTCTCTCTCACTCTGCCTCTCCCTCTTTCTCTCTCTCTCTTTCACTTTCTCCCAGTCTGTTAGTCAGTCGTTTCACAAAATCAAATTACTCTTCATTTAATGCAAAGAAAGAATGTTTTAATGAATTTTATTGCGTATTTCAATGGACCATTAAAAAATTAACATAAATAATTTAAAAATATTGAGTGCAAATTAAAAATATATACACAGATACATATACAAATACTCTTACTCTTGCTCTTCACATACATTTATATATGTATGTATATAAATTTTAATGCATTTTTTAAGCTTTTGTCATAAATTGCTGGCATCAAATTGTGACATTATTAACAATTTAGTACTGCTGCAGCGCCAATTTGCTGTTGTTGTTGTTGCCCTGCATAATTTATTGTTGCTTTTTGCAACATATTCCTATCAATGCAGTCACAACAACAACAACAACAATAACAAGAAAATGAATATAATGCAATATGTTTGACAACAAAGTTCCGGCGTTGAAATTGAAATTGAAAAAAATAAATTATTGTACATGAAAATATAGAGAGAGATAGAAAAATAGAGACAGAGAGAGAGAGAGAGAGTGTGTGTGTGTGTGAGAGAGAGAGACAGCAAAGCTAGAAGAGTGCTCCACATTTTGAATTATTAATGAGCCACAAAAAGTGTTAAATGTTCATGACGTCGACGTCAACGTCGCTGCCGCTGTCACTGTCGACGTCGCTGCCGCTGCCAGCCTAGTGTGTTCAATAGTGCTGAAAAGTCAATTAAAGGTAATCAAATCGAAACTGATTGCATTACAACACCAAGCACAATCACAAACAATTTTATTGCCCATTTATAAAATTTGCATTTTCGATTTGCGAATGTGCGCAGCGCGTTTTTAAACGCCTTGAATTTGAGCAGCGCGTTTTTAATCGCTCGAAAATCATGTTTGTCATTTGCTTCTGCGAAATGTTAGCAGCTCATGTTTTGCATTTGTTTTATTTGTTTTTCCTACACAATATTTTTGTTTATGCTTTCAAATTTATATATTTCATAGCTTAGCTCATCAGTTTTCAATGATTTCTGAGAATTAAAGTGCTTTTTTATGGCTTTTTAGCTTTTCAGCTGAATTCAATACGCTTAAGGCTCAGCTGATGGCATATACAAATGGCCATTAAAGGTATGAAATAATACGAAGTATGCAAGAATTTCAAAGTGACATTTAATGCGCTGTATTATAGAATATGTGTATAGAAGCTGCGCTATCAATTTTCTGTCTCTCTGTGAAGCACGTTTTGTGCGCATCAAAGAATTCCAATGCAATTTCGTGCATTCAATTCAGCTTCCGCATTGATCCAGGGCCGTTGGCCCCAGTTGGTCTGGTCTGGTCTGGTCTGATCAATTGCGTGACAATTACGCACAGCTGCCGCCCCTCTACGCGCTTCTCATAATAATAATTGCCGTTGACTTTCACATGCCGCCGTGTCTGCCGCGCTCCAGTTAAGCTGGCCAGTGCGTAACTTAATTAATACCAGAGCGTAGACTCAATAAACTATGTATGAGCAGAGCAGCAGCAGATCTTACAGTTTGTCAACTTTCTACGTTAATTTAATTACAGTTTTCAATTGACGGCAGCATAACAGTGCATAAATCAATTGATTTGGGTCGTTCCGATTAACGCGTCCATTGCACCCCTTGCAAATAATGTCGAAACATCAAAGCATTGAGCATTGAGCATTTCACATTTGAAATGGAGAGAGGAGAGTCACATCATTCATTCATTTAAACACTTGTACATCTGTTCGTCTATCAATTATTGCTTGGTATGCGCCACTTGAGAGTTTCTCGGGGGTCGCAAAACTCTCGGCGACGTTTTCCACTGCACAGTTGACCGACTTTGAGTTGTTGTTTGTTTGTTTGTTTGTGTGTTTGATTTTCATTAAGTCGCTCCCTTGTGCCATTCCGCTGCTGCTGCTGCTGCTGTTGTTGTTTCTATGCTGCCCACAATTCCCCACAGTCCGCAGCAACTGCCAACTGTCGACTTGCAGCTTGCAACTTGCAACGCGCAGTTGCAATTACTTGCGTCATTAAGCAAGCGACCAACAATGCGCCGGCATTGGGTTACTTTCTGAACCTTTTGTGTGATTTATATTACTTCCAGTTTTAAAGTCACTAAAGATTTTCAATTGAGTCGCCGCTCGCTGCAACTTGCTGCAGCTGCAACATTAACAACTCGCAATTAGTGTACAACCATACCAGAGCTGACCCAAAAAAAAAAAGAAAAACAAAAACAAACAAACAAACAGCACGTATGTAGCCAAAGCTCGGAACAAACTCGAACCAAGCGCAGCTAAAGGATGCTAGTTGAACGGAAACAAATTTTAGTTTTGGCGAACTTTGCAAAATGTATTGAACTTTAATTAGTTTGGTCTAGATAACTTTTGGGCAAATGGCTAAACATAACAATAATGAAATGTAAATGTTATTTGGTATGACTTAATTTATTTTTAGTTGCCAAAGAGAGTTGCGAACCATGAGAAGCGCATAGAAAGGTGCTGGGTAGAGCTAGGGAGCAGAGGTGAGCTGAGTAAGAAAGGGTTTGATAGAGTTTTGATCTTTTGAGATATATAATTGATCTATAATAACTAATAGAAATTAAGAAAATGTATGGTAGATCTTAGGTGTTCCTAAGCAGGTGTTAAATAATATATATATTAGATATAGGTTGTTTCCATAGATCTTTAGCTTAGATCTTATGCCGAGCTCAAAAATCACGAACTGATTCGACAAGTATAAGGTTAAAATCGATTATTAAATGAGGAATTTTTAAGAAAATATTATCAACATATTGTGCACATTTCTAAACACTTTTAAGTCCAAATCAACCTAAATCTTATGCTTCTCTTGCAATAGTTGAATTATGAGGCAAAGGAGAGCTGGAAGTTGATAGTTAAAGCAAAATTTTCTAAATAAATATAAATAAAAATATTCACAAATATCAATATAGTATATTCCAACTATAAATCACAGCTTAAATCTAGCATGTACTCGTAAATTATTATTAGGACATTTTTGAGCTTGATAAGAAATTACTCAGCAAATATTATATCACATATCAATTACTTCACATATCACAAGATATATAAAATCTCTCTCAATTCCAATTATGAAGTGATTATATAAATAATAAGTACAATTTGACTAAAATAAAACAGGCAATTTGAAAAGTCTTTCAAAAGCCTTTCAAAAGCCTTTCAAAAGCCTTTCAAAGCTCTTCAAAGTCTTTCAAAGCCCATCAAAGTGTTTCAAGTCTTGCTCTCGCATCTGTAGTCCACAATTACCGTTATGCATATGCCCTAGCCTACCACATATATGCTATAATTTACAAATTCAAGGAATTTCCAATCTCTGTTATTAAAATTACATTGTTTTCTCTAATTGAAAACATTTCCTACATCGGCCCAGCGCCACTGCAATGAACGAGCTGGCAGACATACGTCATTTTATTATTATATTGTTCACTTTCTTTCTGGTCTTTAGCACGCATTATTGAATTAATTAAATTCTTGTGCTTCAATTAAAATCTTATTAAGTTCTCGCCAGGCCTATATATATGTATAAACGCTGCTCGCCGGCTATGAATAATGCCTTGAGGAGTGGACAGCGGACAGAGAGAGAGAGAGAGAGAGAGAGAGAGAGCAAAAAAAAAAAAACATCTGCCAAAAGCTTTCTTATTCACACTTGGGTATCCGTTGCACACAGGGAGTGGGAGAGAGAGAGGGAGATAGGGAGAGAGAGCGAGTCTAAAGCACTGAGCCGCTGTCTGAGTGCCGGCAAAGGCAAACGCAGTCTTCCTGGGCACTAACATTTTTTTTCTTTTTCAAACAATGTGAATATATATATTTATATATGTATATATATTTATATATATAGAGTCCTGCCTCGTTTGGTCCTTTTTGTGTGTGCCATGTGGTTCGTTTGCGCCGCTTTGGCGCTGCTGGAGTTTGTGCGAGTTGTTGTTGCAGTTGCCGCTGCTGTTGCTGTTGCACATATTGCTGCTGCATTCTTCGCATAAATTTTTCCAAACGCACTTAACTCACGTCGAGGTCGGCACCGCGCGGAGTCTTTAAATGAGTCTGGTTACGCGCGCCCTCACCGTCCCTCTCTTTCTCTCTCTCTCTCTCTCTCTCTCGCTCTCTCCCTCTCACTCTCTCTCTCTATCTCGCCTGTGCATAAACAATAGCACTGTTTAAAGCAAAAACCTCGACTATCCCCAATCTCTGGTTCTCCGAATTCTCGAACAAGCCCATAGCACATGTGACGTTCCTGCTGCGGCTGCTGCTGCTGCTGCTGTTGGTTTCCTTCATGTTAAATTCAGATGCTGCAGCAGGCGGCACAAGATGAGCAAAGAGTACGTGGCGGCGGTTGGGGTCTGTGGCTCATGGCATTGAAGGCCGGCTGTAGGCAAAACTTTTTTTGCACTGTTGAGTCCGGGAAAATTTAAATGCACAGTGGTCCCAGCTAAGGAGTTTTCCTAATCTAAATGAAATTTAGCTGAGAAATAATTAGGAAGAATATTCTAAAGTATATGTATTATCATTATATATGAATATCATTATTATTGTTTTTAATATTCTTATTATTATTATTATTATTATTATTATTATTATTGTAATTATTACTATTATTATTATTATTACGAAATATCATTTATAGTTAAAAATTAATTAAAAAATATATATTATTTATATATTATTATTTATCAGATAAGTCTTAGGCTTTAGGCTGTAGCTTGATCATCTTATTATCAGCTTGTAAACATCTTTATTTTCCATCTGATCTTCAATGAGCTCTGGAATCGTAAGCGTCAGACCTTGCCTAAGAGCTGTCTCAAAACTGCTTTTGAACGTTTCGCTCTTCTGTAACAGAGTCCAAATCGTAGTTTATTGTTTACGCCGTGTTGACCTCCATTGCCGCCCACAACTCAGCTGGGCCAGGCCGAGTGCAATGGCCAACTAAATCACCGCAACTGTGCAACTAAATTTCAAGCGCACTAAATTTCGCACACGCCAAATGCAACTAAACCGACTCCGACACCGACACCGACTCCGAGCATGTGCCGGGGCTTTCCTGGCCAGGCTGCCCGCTTAAAACCGTGTCTACTTGCGACTTCCTGGTCTCTCTTACATGTCCCTCTCCCTCTCTCTTTCTGTCTGCGGCCCTTTTGTTATTTCCTTGCCGTCCAATTTTCGCCATTTTGTGGCGCACTTTGCGCCCGCGCCGCGTTTTCCAAAGATTTATGGCGTTCACCGTTTGGCGGCCGCTACTTAGTCCAGGTAGTCCTGGCTGCCAGCCCCACCTTTCTCCCTCTCTCTTTCTCTCACTCTCTCTCTCTGCCCCCGTTTGTCTGCCAGCTTGTTGCAGCTCTCGCGTGCCGAGTCAGCAACAAATGCAGCTCGCTTTGTCTGTGCGAGCGTGGCTCTAATACTTGTCAGCATTGTCGCAAAGATGTGCTAAACCTTTGGGCCAACTGGTAAATCCTTTATGCGTTCTTCAGCTGGCCTAATTCTCGTTTTGCTTCTCTTTTTTCTTGTTCCATATATTTGCCTACTTAGTGCTTAATTTAACACACAAATCCGATCTGCTAGCTGACTTTTGTCGATAAGCGGCCTAAGTAATGGCGAAAGTTGGCAAACTTCCCAAGTGGAGCGGAGAGAGAGAGGAGAAGGTATAAGTATATATATATGTATATATATCTATATGTATGTGTGTGTGTATAATGCTAACTGGCAATGGAAACGTTACTTGGCGCTAAAATGCTAAAAGAGCCTTAACTGATTTTTGCAGTCTAAATTATGCTTATTAAAGCTTTTTAGCTGCTATTGATTTTTTTGGCAGACATTTTGGGCTTATATAAAAATGTATATAATTATGTATGTATGTAATGTATGTATGTAATGTATGTATGTAATGTATGTATGTAATGTATGTATGTAATGTATGTATGTAATGTATGTATGTAATGTATGTATGTAATGTATGTATGTATGTATGTATGTATGTAATGTATGTATGTATGTATACATACATTTAGGCTTATATAAATTTCTATACATATCTATATTTAGTTCCCATTTCTAATTTGATTATAACTGATGTTTACTTAGAGCTGTTAGAATTCAACAATTATTGTGTTTATTTGAACATTTATGAACTACATTCAGAGTCTATACATATATTCTACGCAAAACCATTTAAGCTGTTTCTGATCTCTAATACATTTTTTTATTTAAATACCATAACTCTTTATTTCAATTTAATTTTGAATAAAATGTTTAAATATTATATCTACAAAATAAACTAGAATATATATAGTACCCTTATTAGAAAATTCCTTCAGAGAAATTATAATAGTCATGCTCACACTAAAGAATTTCTAACTAAATCTTTCGTTAAGCTAATCTTAGGAATATTCAACTTAAGAGTTTCACAAATTGATATTCTTTCCCAAATTCCTCCCCCATTAAGTGTTTAATAGAAATGAATCACAAAACTAAAGTTTCAGGCTATTTCCTTACATACTGGACTCTAATTTCATTCTAGAACTTAATTTTATATCTAGTTAGCTAACTCTGGCTCTGCCAGCTGATCTTTGCATTAGCATTAGCACCCAACACTTTTCTACTTTTTGTGCACTCTGTGAATTTATAGTACTAGTTTAAGTTCGCTCTTAGGATAAACATTGTAATAAAATGTTCGTAGAGTCGCTTGCCTTAATTTTCAACTTGGCTGCACTAAACGCTGCTCCAAATCCATGGCAAATCTCCAGCCGTGCAAGGTTTATGTTCGACATGCTCTTGCGATGCCATATGCCCGTTTATCAAAAGATGAGAGAGAGATGGAGATAGAGAGAGAGGGAGCGCTAGCCAAAATGTGGCAGTATATTGCCAGCTAGTGGAGCCAGCTAGTTTTCCGTTTGCCATATAAATTTGTTTAAGACATATAGCAAGGATCAATAGCTGGGATTTATTGTCTGCCGCACATAACTTTGCCTTGGCTTTAAAATTCCAGACGTCGACGACGATTGCGCAGCTCGAGGAATGCGTGTGGCAAGGTCGCCGGCTAAAGTTTCTTACCTACTTTTTGGCCTGTCGCCGTTTTATGGGCACGAGTCCAAAAAAGAAAACCAAGCGCGCACACACACACACACACACACATAAAAATTATGGCTAAAATGGCGACGACGTCTAGCCCACACTCCGCCCTGAATGCGCTGCTCTCTAAAGTGCCTCGACTCTGACGTCTGCTTGCGGTCGTTTATATGTAAAATATTTGGTTTACTTTATGACTGCTTTGGGTATTACTCTTTACTTTCTAGCTATGCCAATTCGCCAGCTCCTGCCCCCCTCCCCCACCACCGTCAAAGTTTTTTGGCCGTAAAAACAAAAAAGACGCAACTAGGAATTATGCCATAAAAGCGTCGTCGTAGTGCCAACTTTACCGAATTCTTGGCCAGAGCTGCAACTGGTACGCCTTCAAGTCTCTAAGTCGCGGCGTCGTCGCTTAGCTGGTGTCAATGTTCAAGGGACGCATAAAATACTTTTTGCAGCTAAAGCGTTGTACTTCGGTGAGATGATAGAGCGAGAGATGAAGAAACTTCTCCCGAAACATACCAAGAAATGAGCCAAAAGGCGCGCTTAAAGCATATTTTTGGGGTTAGCTAAAAAGCTAATTTGAAAGAGAGAGAGGGAGAGAGAGAGAGAGAGAGAGGAGATAATTCAATAGTCTTAGTTGGGACTTTGCGTATTCAATGGATAATTGAATATGGGTGTGGAGAGAAAAATGAAGTTTTTGTTTAAGAATTAGTTAAGATGAATGTGGAACTAAAATGAATTAAATGATATTTTCGTATTAAGAATAAGATAAATGTGGAAATAGTTATATATTAGTTGGGACAGTGTAAGTAAAATGAACCACTTTATATTGCTGTGTATAAATTATGCAGTTATGAACTATTTGAGAGGACAGAAAAGAATCTGAAAATACTGATTCATAAGTGAGTTAAATTCAATAAATCTTACTTTCGAGTATGTAACATGTTTGTATTAGAGCCTTCAAAAGAATGAACACTAAATAAACAAACTAACCAGTTAAACTAACTAGTTAACCGGTTTAAAAAAATGTAATAAATAAAAAATAATAATTTAAATATATAAAAAAAATAAAAATTAAAATAAAAAAAATTAAAAAATAAAAATAAATAAATTAATAAATTAATAAATCAATAAATAGGTAAAACAATTTTTGAATAAAAATAAAAAATAAAAATACATAATAAATCAATAAATATATAATAAGGTAGCTTTCACTGCAGCCAACTCTCTTAAAGATCTGACTTCACCCTCAATTAGACAACCTTATTAGTACTCTTTCTGTCTCTTTTCTCTCCCAGAAAGTGGATTCAAATCGAACTCCTTTAACCATTTATAATTCGTATACCTTACGCCTATAATCAAAATACTTCTCGCATTTCTCTTTCTTCTGCCTTCACTTCAAAACATCACTTGCAGCTCAGTTTGCTTTCTCTTTTGCCGATTCTTTGTCCGCGGAGAAACAAAAATTGAATTTCGATCTGGCTTTGTGGCTACTTAACAATGCTCAAGTATTTCCCAATAGAAACGCGAGCTCCACATTTAAATCAATTGCTAGGCAAACGGGCAAAGCAATTCGAAACTTGCAATTGCCAAGTTGCGAGTTGCAAGTTGCAAGTTGCAAGTTGCAATTCTGCGATTACAATTACCAAAAAACAAAAAAAAAAAAAAAAACAAAAAAGGAAAGAAAAATTGAAGTAACATGTGTGACGGAGCGCGCCCTCTGGCGCCGAGCGGCAGCGGCTGACTTCTCGCGTTACGCCCCCCGCCCGCACCGAATGGAGCCATTGTTTCGTTTTCTATTTCACAGACGACTGGCTGCTGGCTTCTGGCTGCCTTCATCCATCGACTGACTTTCACTGGCGCACATAGAGCCTTCAGCCGGGCGGGCATATTGGGTGGAGTCGGAGTGGGGTTTTTTTTTTTGTATCTCTCTCTGTTTCTGGGAAGTGCCCCAAATACCGCGCTCAACTTTGCAGCGTGCGTGCGCTGGCTTCGTTTTGTTTTTGTTTTTGTTCTTGTCTTAGCCATTGTTGACTATTGTTGTTGTTATTTCTAGAGCATTGCAAATATTTGACTCTGCTTGTTTAGCAGCAGAAAGTATCTTATAGATGCGCACGCGACGCGCCAGTCGCAACTGTAAACTGTGCAAATAGTGAGCTAGCGCGCTAGTGGACGGGGACGAAAACTGTGCCAAAAGACGTATGGCACAAAGCAGGATAAATTTGCCAAGTTTATCATAGCAAAGTGTGTGGGGGAGGAGGGGGCTTGATACGTTGCAAAGCATGAGCATAAAATATTGTCAGCGATATTTTAACGCGCGCTCAAGCGAAATTGTCATATAAATAACACCAGGATATGGGGAGTCGGTAGGGAGGGAGGGAGGAGCAGTGGGGCTAGGCTCCCCTTTTTATATACTTCACTCTCGGATATGGAAAGTGGGTCTGTGCTATTGGCTGGCTGGCGTTACTTTGAAATATTAAACATTTGGCAAAGAACAACAAACCAGTTGAAGTTTATTGCAACGGGGGAGGGCGTGGCCGGGGGCCGGACTGACAGTTAGTGGAAATAGGAGCCGCTTAAAGACGAGCAAAGGAATTAATAAAGCGGGCAAAGCAAGAGTTGGCCCAGAGTTGGGCGTTTGATTTCCCTTAAAACTCGAGCAGACCCAAAGCAAATAGAAAAACTAGGGAAAACTTATTGGACACGAGCTGGAGCTCTCTGCCTTTCCAACTCTTCAACTCTCCACCTCCTATCTCCTCTATTAAATCAGAAACATGCATTTATTTAGCAATTTCCTGGCAATGGCGAAACAAAAGCAAAATTGTTGCAAAAGTCGCGTTTGTTTTTTGTTTTTTTTTGTTTCTCCTTTGCTGGCAAATTTTCAAAAACTCAACCGACTAAACAATAAGCAGCAGCAACAAAGCGTGGAGCTGGGGGCAAACAAAAAACGGAAGTCATAGCGCAGGCGAAAGCAAAGCCTGGCGGAGCAGCCAGCTCCAACTGGGGCTGCAACTGTGGCCAGCCAGACACATACAATAAAGGAGTTTTTTTTGTTGCTACCTTAGGTTTTCTTTTTCTATGTTCTGTGTGTGTGTGTGCAGCATGGCCGCAAGGCTACACGGCCACAGTTGAACTGACAGCCAAACATTTATAACAATGGTCAGCTGGGGCGGGCGGCGTGGGCTCACACCCGGCCACGGACCCAGTCAGAACTAATAAATGAGTTCAGCCAAAAGGAATGGGGGGACAGCAGTCGAAAAAGGTTTGTCCGACGCCGTCCGTAAACCAAATAAAAATGTCCGGGAACAAAAAAAAAACCGAAAAAATCTCAGCGGCTAGCTATAAAATATTTAGAGCATACTTTTGAGCGGCAGACACGTCAGCTGGACAGAGGCCAGCGACCGAGCCGAGGGTGACAATTTAAATGGTGTTAACGGTGGCGGAAGAGGGAGATAGAGAGATGCAGATGTTGGGGCTAAAACTTTAAGCTAGTGTGGATATTGAGTGACAAGTGAGTGAGATCAGATAATATTATTATTATATTGTACAATATATCAGAGTTATATCTTGTATATCTTAACTATGTTTACCAAATCAAACCTCTAGTTAAAGAGGACTTAAAATATCAATAGTGTTTTTTTATACCCTGAACCGATTGAAAAAGGTAAATGGGAAATAGTTCTCTTAAAATTGATGTAGCAGGCAGAAAGAGGCATGGCAGAACCCAAAAAGTATATAAAAGTATATATATTTAAATCTGTCTGTCTGTCCGTATGTTAGAACACGTAAATCACAGAAACTTTAAGAGCTAAAGACTCGATCAAGTTGGTTTACAAAATTCGATAACTATTTCTGTTTTCAATTTATCGATTTAAAACCTTATAAAAAATAAGTTTTAAAATGATACATCTTTAGAGCTAGAGTCACCAATATACATATAGATTCATGTGAATTTTATATAATTTTGATTTTTATTATATTTCGGATACCAGCTCCAAGTTGTATCGAAAGGGGTTCAGGAATTGGCCACCCTCGACTAGAGCTTTCTACATTGTTATTATTGTATTTAGCATTACATCTAAGCCATTTAAATTTAATATTTAATTGATAAAGTATAAATCACAAATTTTGACAAGTAGTTAGGCTCTCTAACATGGGCAACATATTTAAAGTGCGGCCAAGACACTTTGACCTTTACGCAGTCTTGTCTACACATGTTAGGCGCTCGCCTGGGGCTCTATGTTCTCGTTGAGCTGTTGGTTTAGGCCGGGCTGTAGCCATATTTTGTTGTTTGTGAGCCCGCGTAAGTGTCTTCCTGTTAACGTATTGTCTCGTCCGAGACAAAACAGTCGGCTAACAGCCATCATTTGTTGGAGGACTAAGCCAATAGCTGGCAGCGAGTCGGGTCATGTCCTGCCCGATGCCTGCTCTGGGCCATTTAGCAACCTGCTTGCTGTTGTTGTTGTTGGCCATTTAGCAGTATTTCACATTTCAGCAATTTAAATTTGATTTTCCAAATATTTCCCAGCTTGAAAGTGCGTGTTGACTGACTGCTCAAGCAGCAGCTGCTGCTGCTGCTGCTGTCCGCAGAGAGACAGACGGACAGACAGCGAATGGCAGTTCTTTGGCTGCTGCTGCTTGTATTTCTTGTAGCTGCTGTCAGTTGTTTTTGTTTTTTTAACGGTTTGGCTGTGAGTCAAAAAAAAAAGGGAAAAAGCACCGAGCAACCTCTCAGTCGCAGTCTCAACAAGTCGCTTTATGGCATATGCATGATAATGATGAGAGCTGCACAGAGCCGGGGAGCTGGAACCTGGGACCTGACGCTCCATTTTTGTGGCGTTGTTTCATATGATTGCGCCCGAGTCGCTCCCGGCTGTTTATGTGATATTTACATAATAAAAACGAGAGTCAAGTTGGAGCTGTAGCCGAGACGCTCTGTCTCGAGAGTTGCTGGCAGCGGTTATCCTTTTTGGCGCAGCGCAAACAATACACAAAGCCATCAGTTGTCTGCACCACCAGCCAACCGCCCAACCGCCCATCCACCCGCTGCTTGCCATGGAGTATGACCCACATCTATGATTATTTTCATGACGCCTTCGGGGCCGAACCATTTCCATGCCGAGCAATGCGAAAAGTTGAAAAATATGAAAAAGGCAGCGCCAAAGTCAAACATGCTTCAGCTGGGGCGTGGCGTGGAGAGAGGGAGAGAGAGAGAAAGAGAAAGAGAAACCAATAATAAGAAAAAACGACAAAAATTGCTTTCCCTCTCTCTCTGTTTCTCCCTCTCTCTCACTCTCATTCTCTTTGTTTTATTTATTTGATAGACCATTTGGGGTTGCGCCTTTTGCCCATATCCTTTCGGGCATCCTTGAACTTCTCGGAGCTGTGCGCTAAATTAAGTTTCCTTTTTGCCATTCTCTGATAAATGTCCCCGAAGCATACAAAGTGCAAGTTGTTATTCAAGTTTCGACCAAAACTAAACTATGTGGCATATCTTTGGCCTCGTCGCCATTGGGGAGCTGCCCGAACGGGCATCGACTTTGGGGACTCGGGCGCAAAGGGTTGGGCTGGGTCACTGGCTAAAAATCCGATAACAGAAAAACCGGGCCAACAGGCCAAAGCAATTTCGGTGTACCCAAAAAACAGGAAAAACTTTAACTTTCTGCTCCAAACTAAAGTGCATTAATTAACACGGGAGCTTTAAGATAAATATATAATATAAAAATAATAATTAAAAAAAAAAATAATAATACATATAATATAATAATATATAATAAAAAAATAATATTTAATAAAATGTAATAAAATATAATAATAAATAATAATATAATATTAAAATATGTAATAAATATATATATTTATAAATTATAAGAGTTTTCCTCGCCTAAAACATTCAGTTCAAGGCTTCTTTAGCTTTGTCTGGCCCGCTAAGTCCCGCTGTCCATTAAAGCCACATTTGCTGGGGCCCCCAAAGTTAAGCTCTGGCAATGGCCAGCTTCCATTTGGCTGTGCCACTAATGCGAAAGCCGTTGCTAATGTTGTTGCCGTGGCCATTTAAATTGTCTTCATTTGTTTACTGCCAGGCGGAGAATACAAAATAGAGAGATACAGCTCTGGGGGGGTGGGGCAGGGTGAGGGACAGGCACTGGCAAAATAATCCACAAAACTACCGATTAACTTGCCAGGGCAGCGCAGCAGCCAGCGCGAGTTGGCGACTGCAGCTGCCAAATCCAATGAAAATCCAAAAGCCAAGCAATTTTGAACTCTAATGGAAAATCAATTTAAAGCGCACATACTAAAGTCTCGTACACCCCGCCTAATTCTTTCCCTTTGCAGGCTAAACAACAGCAGACAGACAGAGCGCCACGAATGTCGGACGCCGAATGCGAAAGCCATTGGCAAACTTGGCTAAAACGTATTTAACCCAAAATAAAAGTGAGTGAGGGAGAGAACAAGAGAGAGAGAGAGGGAGAAGCAAGTGCATCGTCTGGTCACAGCAAAGGCAACTAACCAGCAAACCACACCACAGACTAGGCGCACGCCGAAGGAGTAAAGCTCCAAAGGGGGCTGGTCGAACCACAGACAGAGAGAGAGAGAGAGGGAGACAGAGACAGAGAGAGAGAGAGAGAGATACAGAGGTAAAGGAAGCAGCACATAATGAGCAGACGAGGGTCGTCGGCAATGGCAACGGCAACGGCAATTACCATGTCGTCGTCAACGCTGCTGCTGCTGCTGGTGCTGCTCGTGCCGACAAATGGCCTGGCAAATTGTCCAAATGGCTGTGAATGCGATGACGAAACTCTGAAAGTCAACTGTGGCGTGGGCACGCTCGATGTGTTGCCCATTGCACTGAACCCGTCCATACAGCGGCTGGTTATTAAGAACAACAAGCTGAAGACCATCGACTCGTCGATGCAGTTCTACTCGCAGCTGACATTCCTTGATTTGTCCTACAATGACATGGTCACGATACCGGAGCGTTCGTTCGCCTACCACGCCAAGCTGCAGGAGCTGCATCTGAATCACAATAAGATCGGACAAGTGACGAACAAGACCTTCACGGGCCTGTCCACGATCACGGTGCTCAATCTGCGTGGCAATCTGATTGCCGAGCTGGAGTATCGCACCTTCTCGCCCATGGTGAAGCTGGTGGAGCTGAATCTGGGCCAGAACCGCATCAGTCACATCGATCCGCACGCCTTGGATGGATTGATTAACCTGAGCATGTTGTATCTCGATGACAACACGCTGACCACGGTGCCATCGCAGCTCACGTTCCAGGCCTTGCCCGGCCTGGCGGAGCTCTACTTGGGCACCAACTCGTTTATGACCATTCCGGGTGGAGCTTTCCAGGATCTGTCGGCGCTGACGCGTCTGGATTTACGTGGTGCTGGGCTGCATAATATATCGGCCGATGCCCTCAAGGGACTGGAAGGCATCCGCTTTCTGGATCTCTCCGACAATCGGCTGCAGGCCGTGCCCTCGGCTGCACTGCAGCATCTGGCACGCCTCGAGCAGCTGTCGTTGGGTCAGAACGACTTCGAGGTAATTGCAACGGGTGCATTTGTGGGTCTGCGTGAGCTGCGTCACCTTGAAATCACGGGCGCGCATCGCTTGCGCCGCGTGGAGAGCGGCGCCTTCGCGGACAACACTAACCTGGAGCACCTGAATCTGTCGGCCAATAAGCAGCTGAACGAGCTGCTGGCCAATACCGTGGGCGGCTTTCCGCACCTGAGCACTGTCATCCTCAAGGAGAACCAGCTGAGTACGCTCTCCGAGAGCCTCTTCCCCTGGTCGGACCTGCAGACCCTGGATCTCTCCGAGAATCCCTTCGTGTGCGACTGCCAACTGATGTGGCTACGCAATCTGCTGATCAGCCGGAATGGCAGCAGCCAGTACGCGCCTGTCATCTGCTCCTACCCGGCCAATCTGCGCGAGCTGCCGCTGACGCAGCTGGCGGAGCCTCTGCTCGGCTGCACCCACGGCAGCGGCAACAAACAGGCCATCATCGGCATCATGGTCGTGGGCTGTGCAGCGCTGATAACCACCTTGGCGCTAGTGATCTACACGTGCCGTCGCCGCATACGTGAGATGCTCAAGGGACACTCGGCGCTGGGACGCAAGGAGCGCGAGTATCAGAAGACGTTCTCCGATGAGGAGTATATGACGCGTCCGCCGCCTGGCTGCGGCGGTGTGCATCCCGCGTCGGGCTACCCCTGCCCCAGCAGCTACAATTCGTCGCAGTATTTGGGCAGCCGGCCAATACCAGTCACCGAGCTATAGCTAGAAGCTCCGCCCCCACCTCAGCTGCGGGGTCGGGGTGGTGCCCCCTCCAGTCACAACGGTCCCTCGCCCTCGACGAACTCAGGAACGGGAACAGGAACAGCGCTGCAGCAGCTGCAAGTGCCCAGCGCCGTCGATGCATCCCATGCGCCCTTTGCCCAGCTCAGCCACATTCACTACATGACCAACAATCCGCAGGCAGCAGCAGCAGCAGGAACAGGAGCAGGGCCAGCAGTGACGGCAACAACCACACCTCGCTCTCATCACTCGCAACAGGACATGCGTCTGCTGGCGAATGGCGGCGGCAAGGCACTCGGGCTGAATGCCTCGCTGCCCCGTCACGTGGCCGCACGCCAGTGTGGAGTCCAGGAGAGCACTCTGTCGCACTATAGCCAGCCGCTGGCCAATGGACATGCCGGCATACGCCTCACCCAGGATCATTTCAATCACAATGGCGCTGTGTATGCCAAGCCCTGCGATGCCATGGCCGATGCCGGTTACATTCACAATAATTCGCACTATTCGCTGCCGCTGGACCATGATATGCCGCCGAGTCCGACGCCTACGCCGCCGCCGCCGGCGCTGCCGTTGCGCAACGGCATGGGCATGGCTCTGGTGCATGGCAATACGACTGGCAGGCGTTCGTTTAGCGCCAACAACAACAATGTGGCAACGCTGTCGAACAATAACCCAGTGCTGGTCAACGGCAACAACATCAACAACAACGGGAGTCTGCGCCGGTATCACTGATATACGCTGAAGTCGTGCGGCACCTTGGGCCGCACCAAGCCGCAGCCGCCGCAACACTGCAACGGTGACATTGAGCTCTACCACTTCTACAAGGGCTGATAAGGCGTTGGAATTGGCATTGGGATTGCGATTGGGTCACATTCGGTTACTTTCTGCATTATGCATTAATTAATATTTATGTATTGTATATTTAGTTACTTCTATTCAGGCGAAAACATGTTGTATAAATTAGTTTAGTTAAACTAAAAAAAAAAAGAAAAAGAAAAAGAAAAGAAACGACAGTGGCGAATGCACTCAGCTCGACATTTGGCAGCTGCTGCTGACGTTAGCCAACACTGCTGCTGTCATCATCATCTTTAGCTGTCTTTTTTTCGCATCCAGTGATTTATCTAATAAGTTTTACTTAGACATTTAAATTCGTGTAAATAATTAAATGCTATGCACAAAGGATAACAAAACTTATTAAAATATTAAAGAGAACAAAAATCGAAAAACTAAACTAAAAACTAAATTTGTATACAAAATATTTACGCTTCTAAGCACAAGTCATTCAAAATATAAATATATATATTATATATACATATAATTAGCCTAACAAAAATATAAATATTAAAACATAACTACAATGCGAAAAGAAAAGAAAAAATTAATTTAAAACAATTAAAAACCAAAACAATATCTAAACCGAAAACAAATAAAAAATTGAAACAAAAAAAAAAAACAACAAAATAAACATTTTCATAGTTAATAAATTCAATATAAATAGAGCAGAGAAGGTAAACTTAAATCACTTATTGAATTAATAAAATATCATAAATAAAGAGGTTTACGAAACGCAGCAAAATAGCAACAATTATGCAAAACTACACAATATTTATGAAGAAGGTACTACAAATTGACACAATATGAATACAAAAGCAATTTATGCAAAATAATAAATACAAAGTATATATATAAATATATATGTATATATTTATATATGAATATATATGTGTAAATAAAAATTGTATGCTCGAACAAATGTAATTTTCTGTTGTTTTTCTCTATGGCCATTTTGGCTGATTGGTTTCTCGTTTTTATTATTATTTATACATATTTATAATATATTTTATTTTCAATTGTTTTTTTTTTCTTTTATCATTTTATATGCTTTCTGTTGCGGGCTTTGTTTTTTCTTTTTTTGTGACGAGCTGCTGGCGCTGTTTTAATAACTGTACATATTTAACAATTTAATGGAACAAAATGCAAAACACATACAAGGGAGTTAAACGTAACCTAAACTAAAATATATTACAAAAAAAAAAAAAAAAACAACTAAAACAAAAAATAAAAACACTAAAAATAAATAGGAACAAAAAAAAAATTATAATTGAAAACTCTATTCAAACGTAAATTCATATTCATATTTCATAATACGACAAATCTCTCATCCACAAACATTTATATACATACATATATATTGAAAAAATAAATAAATAAATTTTTTTAGACTTTAAGCAAATTACAAGGGACATGAATAGTTAAAACAACAAAATCGTTAATTAAAACGTAACAAGGCATAAAAAAAATCATTTGATTACAAATGATTAGAAATGCAAGGAAAAACAAAATATATGATCATATTCTACTATTGTACAAGCATTACAACTGCTCTCGAGCACAACAGAAAATAAATAAAAGTATATGAAAAGCATCACCGGAAACTCTCGAGAATGTCAGAGATTATACGGAAGGCAATTGGGAAAATATACAATTGCAAAACTGTTCAAGAACTAGAATATTAAATCAAATAAACGAAAAACTTAACAAACTCAATATTTTTATTGAAAATCAAACAGGTGAATAATTGAAGCTGTTTCTTTGCCTAAGCATAGTAATTCTCAAATGGGCTGCACAGATTTGGGAACTGAGGATTGGGCCCAGTGCTACATCCACGGTGCGATTGGCCTATATGTTGCCCTAGATCTGGAGGTGAGACTGTGGCATAGACGCAGGTCATTAGGAAATGATTGGCTTGATTTTCGGAATATCTGACTGCAGCACAGCCCACGGCATTGCTTTTCTCCTTAAGCATAACACTTAGATCTTGGCTGTGAAAGGAATATGACAATGGTACGATTATTTTATTTTATAGAAACTAACGCAACATACCGTGGACCCAAACTGTTAAATTGTCGTATATAAACTTGGTACTCATTCCACCAATTACGAAGCGTTCCTTTCACCAGCTGATCATCCGATTGTGTAGTCAAGCTGCTGGAGTAGGTTGTCAGTGCCACATTTTGGCCAGTTATCCTATATCCATATATATGGCAGGCGTCATGTTGTACCTTACACTGCATGACATTATTTTCAGCTAAGTTGGCCAGCTCCGGACTCCACCTCATTGTTGCCATACCCTTCCTGTCCGTTAACAATATGCCCCTTGCTACAGTGTCGCGTAAGTAATTGTGGATGAAAACGATCTGATTTTTTTGTATTTCCGTTATATCTATTAGATACGATCTACCGAATTTGAGACAGTTGTAGTCCCATATCTAGAAATGAGAAGTTGTTCGTTAGATCGTTAGTCCAAAAAGCCCATAGGATTACATACTTTATTAGCACAGCTCTGAATCCACCTTGTGGCAGGCTCTACAAAGTTATATTGCAGTGTTCTAGTTTGTTGAATGATGTTACCTAGGCCTAAACCCCCATGAATGTCACCAGCAATGCCATCAATAATGCCACTATTAATGCCACCTATTGGTGGTGGCATTATTATGCCACCGGTGCTGCCACCAATGCCCCAATTTATGCCACCAGTGCTGCCACCAAAAATGCCACCAATAATGCCACCAGTGCTACCACCGCCCCAATTTAAGCCACCAGTGCTGCCGCCAGCTATGCCACCAGTGCTTCCACCAGTGATGCCACCAATAATGCCACCAGTGCTACCACCAGTGCTGCCACCAGCTATGCCACCAGTGCTTCCACTAGTGCTGCCACCAGTTATGCCACCAGTGCTACCACCAGTGCTGCCACCAATAATGCCACCAGTGCTACCACCAGTGCTGCCACCAGCTATGCCACCAGTACTTCCACTAGTGCTGCCACCAGTTATGCCACCAGTGCTACCACCAGTAGCGCCACCAATAATGCCACCAGTGCTACCACCAGTGCTGCCACCAACAATGCCACCAGTGCTTCCACTAGTGCTGCCACCAGTTATGCCACCAGTGCTACCACCAGTAGCGCCACCAATAATACCACCAGTGCTACCACCAGTGCTGCCACCAACAATGCCACCAGTGCTACCCCCAGTGCTGCCACCAACAATGCCACCAGTGCTACCACCAGTACTGCCACCAGTTATGCCACCAGTGCTACCACCAGTACTGCCACCAACAATGCCACCAGTGCTACCCCCAGTGCTGCCACCAACAATGCCACCAGTGCTACCACCAGTACTGCCACCAGTTATGCTACCAGTGCTACCACCACTAGCGCCACCAGTTATGCCACCAGTGCTACCACCAGTGCTGCCACCAGTTATGCCGCCAGTGCTACCATCAGTACTGCCACCAGTTATGCCACCAGTGCTACCACCAGTACTGCCACCAGTTATGCCACCAGTGCTACCATCAGTACTACCACCAGTTATGCCACCAGTGCTACCATCAGTGCTGCCACCAGTTATGCCACCAGTGCTACCACCAGTACTGCCACCAGTTATGCCACCAGTGCTACCTCCAGTACTGCCACCGCTACCTCCATCAATATTGCCACCATTACAACCACCAGTGCTGCTACCAGTGCTACCACCAGTGCTACCACCAGTACAACCACCAGTACTGCCACCGCTACCTCCACCAGTACTGCCTCCGCTACCTCCACCAGTACTGCCACCGCTACCTCCCTCAATGCCTGTACAACCACCAGTACTGCCACCGTTACCTCCACCAGTACTGCCACCGTGACCTCCATCAGTACTGCCACCGCTACCTCCCCCAATGCCTGTACAACCACCAGTACTGCCACCGCTACCTCCACCAGAACTGCCACCGCTACCTCCATCAGTACTGCCACCGCTACCTCCACCAGTACTGCCACCGCTACCTCCCCCAATGCCTGTACAACCACCAGTACTGCCACCGCTACCTCCATCAGTACTGCCACCGCTACCTCCACCAGTACTGCCACCGCTACCTCCTCCAATGCCTGTACAACCACCAGTACTGCCACCGTTACCTCCATCAGTACTGCCACCGTTACCTCCATCAGTACTGCCACCGCTACCTCCATCAGTACTGCCACCGCTACCGCCATCAGTACTGCCACCGCTACCTCCACCAGTACTGCCACCGCTACCTACCCCAATGCCTGTACAACCACCAGTACTGCCACCGCTACCTCCATCAGTACTGCCACCGCTACCTCCACCAGTACTGCCACCGCTACCTCCCCCAATGCCTGTACAACCACCAGTACTGCCACCGCTACCTCCATCAGTACTGCCACCGCTACCTCCACCAGTACTGCCACCGCTACCTCCATCAGTACTGCCACCGCTACCTCCATCAGTACTGCCACCGCTACCTCCATCAGTACTGCCACCGCTACCTCCACCAGTACTGCCACCGCTACCTCCATCAGTACTGCCACCGCTACCTCCACCAGTACTACCACCGCTACCTCCCCCAATGCCTGTACAACCACCAGTACTGCCACCGCTACCTCCATCAGTACTGCCACCGCTACCTCCACCAGTGCTGCCACCGCTACCTCCCCCAATGCCTGTACAACCACCAGTACTGCCACCGCTACCTCCATCAGTACTGCCACCGCTACCTCCACCAGTACTGCCACCGCTACCTCCCCCAATGCCTGTACAACCACAAGTACTGCTACCGCTACCTCCACCAGTACTGCCACCGCTACCTCCACCAGTGCTACCACCAGTACAACCTCCAGGTTTGCCACCAATAATTCCAACATTACCACCACTACCAATAATGCCAACACTACCGTCACAACCTATGCCAACAAAAGAACCGCCACTACCTATGCCAACAGAACCGCCATTAATAATGCCTAAAGTACCGCCACCTACTATGCTACCAGTACTGCCATTAATACTGCCACCAGATATGTTGCCAGTGCTACCACCAGTGCTGCCACCAGTTATGCTACCACCAGAACCGTTTTGTAAAGCATTCAGGATGGCACTAATAATAGCACATATTTGCGGGTTTTGGAGTCCGGATATATCAGGTCCATTATTTTGACCATTGCCATTAGATCCACAATTTAAGTTCTGACCGTTGCCAATCTGTCCAAGATTTGGGGGACCGTTTCCAATTTGTCCATTCAAAATACCGTTAATAATAGCAGTTATGTCAACGCCATTAATGACATATTTCCCATTGTTCGGGTTTGGGAGTCCGGGTATATCAGGCCCATTATTTTGACCATTGGCATTACATCCACAATTTGAGTTCTGTCCGTTGCCAATCTGTCCATAACTTGGGGGACCGTTGCCATTTAGAATACCGTTAATAATAGCATTTATATCCAAGCCATATGGGTTTTGGAGCCCGGGTATACCTTGTCCGCTATTCTGGCCATTGCCATTAAATCCAGTCTGTCCAAGATTTCGACTATTAGGATTTAGAATACCATAAATAATAGCATTTACGTCATTAGTGATATCGTTCCTATTCTGACCATTGCTATTTAAGTTCCGACTTTCTGCAATATGTCTCAAACTTGGGGGACCGTTGCGATTTTGTCCATTCAGAATATCACTAATAATAGCATCAGTGTTGCGATGCTTTACCAAATTTGGCGTCCAATTATATCCTCCAATAACAATACCATCAATGTTAAGACCGTTCCGTGAACTTGGTGAAAACGGGAAATTGCTGTTCGGTTCACCAATTATGAGCAAACCGTTTCCAGTAAGTCCATTTGCTGAGGGCTGGCCATTACTTGCAAAATTTTTCGTCCAATTAGATCCACCAATAATAATACTATTAATCCCAATACCGCTCTGTCTATTCATAGAGGAATACGCTAATCCATACGGTAAAAAAGATATTCCACCATTTATGACCGCACCGTTGCCGTTTATTCCACCTGCTGCGACCTGGTTGTTGCCATTATCTGCAAAATTTCCCCTCCAATCAGATCCACCAATAATAATACTACCAACCCCAACACCGCTCCGTGTACTAGTTAAGTTTCGGGTTTTGGTAGACTGTGGCATATTTAATCCACCAGTTATGACCAGACCGTTGCCATTAGTTCCACCATTTGAGGTCTGGTTGTTGCCATTACTTCCAAAATTTGATGACCAATTAGTTCCACCAATAACAATACTACCAGCGCCATCACCGCCCTGTCTATAAGTTGGGACTCTGGCATTCCTAGGCTGTCCTGTAAGTAGGGTCACACCGTTGTCCTTATATTCACCATTTGAAGTCTGGCGGCTACCATGATGACTATAATGCGATGCCCAGTTATTTCCACCAGTAAATATAGTATTAGAGCGATGATTGTTCTTTGACTTTCCGGCTCTGCCATAAAATCCACCAGTTATGACTAGACCATTGCCGTTAGATCCACCATTTGAGGTCTGGCCGTTACCATTACTTCCAAAATTGTCCGACCAATTACCCGCACCGACTATAATACTACCAGCACCAGCACCAGAACCAGCACCATTCGCTGGATTATTTTCATCACGCTGATCGGCCATCCTCAGTCCATCATTTAATTCCCGTCTACTGCCTCCAAAGCCATTCTGTAAATGGCTAGAGGCGTATTGCCAATTGTACGGATAAGACTGCCAAGTATTCCAGTAAGAATTTGGACTATATTGTCCCAATTGTGATACTCGACCACCATATGGTACGAAAAGTTTTGAGTTGTACAAATAGGGGTTTGGGATTCTTTTATTGCTTTCAATCTGTTCCCATGTTTGTTTGTTCCAATGTTTCCGTTCTTTATCAATAGTAGTCTGTCGATTAATGTCGACTTTTCCATTGCGGTTGGCATACATATCTTTCCAGAGTACATTGTATTTGCCTTGTACTTTTGCAGAGTCATCTCTGTTTTTAGGCACATCTCCCAATGTAAAGGGAAATGTGCTTAGTAGTATCAAATTAAGTGATATACTTAAGAGGTACATTTCTGAAAATCAATTATAGAAATTATTTACAGGAAGTTATAAATTAACATGCCAATTAACTTGTATTCGAGAAAATAAGAAAAAACAATTATTTATGGAAGGCCCACACCAACTGAAGCGATTATAGAAACATTGTTTGATGTATAATTAGCTTTATTTATAAAACTTGTGAAAATATCAAATAGATATGGTTAGAGTTAACGTAACCTTTTTTCAGGAAAAAGAAAGTCTTCTCTAAAATGGAAAGTCCACTATAGAGGGTATTACGTATTCTCGAACAAGCTCAAAACGACCATTTTTATCAACTGTAGCGTAGTTGCAGGCCATCAGGAAATTATGGGAACCTTTTGAAAAGTATCTAGATGCGGCACAACCTACAACTATACTCTTATCCCAACCAATTTTTTCCTTCTTACTAGCCTTGTACTGGGTCCACCAAGATTGAATGGATGCCAATACCAATTCAGCATCGGTTCGAGCATTCAATGTTCCCGAATAGGTATTAAGGGCGAGGTTTTGTCCGGATGATTTGTACATCTTAGATACACAATCATCATGAGAGACCTTACATTGCCTTACATTCGATTCAGCTAACCCTTCCAATTCGTAGCTCCAGTGAAAGGGAATCGCTTGAAACAGAGGCTGACTGTTCTTACGCAAGTAGTTGTGTAGGTTAAGAATATAATCAATTAATGAAGGACTCATGGGTACCAAATACGGCCGCGGTTGAGTCGGGCACCCACTGGACCAAAACTAAAAATTAATCTTGATGAGCCTCTATGCAAAAATTTAATATATGTAACTACCTACTTTCGATAGACAATAAGTCGGTGGTCCGTACGCTGACTTCTGCTGATCTCCGTAAAGCATATTCTGATATAAATTTCCCAATAGTTGTTGATTGGGATCTCCAATTCCTTGTCCAGAAATAATACCCAGCAACACGATAAGTGCGAATAGCGATAAACTAAATTTCATCGTGCTGAAGTAACTAAACGAGAAATAAATTTTGAAACTAAGTAAAGTTTAAATATATTTAAAAAGAGCAAACTTATAGTAGACAATAGGGTCTACAATTAGCTCAAAATATATTGGCAAATATAGGAAATTCCAATCAATATTGCCCTTAAAATCAAAGGAAACTTAATATATGCAGATGATATAACCAATTTAAACCTAACTTCTGAATTCTGCAGATAACGAACCTAAAACCGTGGTGTTTCAATTAACAGAAATATTTGATTCAGCGATAGGCTGGGATAAACACAAGCATAAGTGCTAAAATATTTATATACATAAGAAAATATTGCCTACTCCTCTGTAGATAAATTTTAAATAGACTCATTTAAATATTCAACAAATTCAGTTTGACAAAAATTATTTTCTAGTTTCATGAGCATTTATGTACGGTACTAGGCCAAATGGTAGCGTGGCCGAGCGGTCTAAGGCGCTGGTTTAAGGCACCAGTCTCCTCGGAGGCGTGGGTTCGAATCCCACCGCTGCCAAGAGCTATTTGAGTACGGCATCTTTTTATGCTCCGAACTTATAAAAATTAGAAATCAGGATATAATAGTATTTTCTATAAATAAAATGTATGTAATAGGCAGAAAGAGATGTGGAGGATCCCATAAGCTATATACATATATTCTTGATCAATACGTCGGGTGAGTCGAAATAGTTGTCCGTCCATTCGTACGTCCATATGCATAGCTAACTATTCCTGTTTTAATGTTCTCGACTAACAATCTGATCAAAATTTAATTTAAAATTTTTATATCATAAATCTTGAGTAAGAGTTTTCTAATTTAATATTCAGTTTCATGTGTGTTTTATATACTTTTCATTTTGTTGTATTGGGGATACTAAATTTAAATATTATCGAACCATTAAGCAGAAAATCCGTCGCAAATGTAACCGATATATAAATGAGATTGTCATTTTCTAAAATGATAAATATTCAGTAGAATACGTGTTGGTAAAAAAGATCAACATTATCTTAGAACTGTGGTTTTGAATCTCGTCGATGTTATGTGTTTTTATTTTCTTCAATACCCTGAACCCATTGAAATCAGGGTATAATGTTTTGTTAAATGTATGTAGCAGGCAGAAAAAGGCGTGTTAGACTTCATTAAGTATATATCGAGCTAAGCCCCATTCGTCTTTAAGTATTTTAGTTTTAATATTAAAACGTATTTAGAATAAGGTTTTAATCTAAATACGTTTTAATATTATATCTTGTGTGTCTTTGAAGCAAGTGCATCCAAATTTGCATTTTTTTTTTAATTCTAAATACCGGCTCGAAATTTTATAAAGCCTATTGAAATTGTTCAAGGGCAGTTGTAAATAAAACCTTTTGAATAAGTAGCCATTGAATAAAGTAAATAAGAGATCTCGTAAACTACAACAGCTAGAGACTTGAAACTTACTTGTACACTCGTGAATATCATACACAGTACGAGATAATTATGTTGTTTCGATAACTCATCCCATTTCTTTTTCATCGCTATCAATCGATAAATTGAAATAGTTTTTTAAGCCTGGCTTGTACCCTAATTGAGCTTAAGATTTAAAATTGGTTGTGTATTTCCCGGTAATGAGTAGGGAGATGTAGTAATTTTTAGATTTTGGATAACCCCCTTCGGCCCAAATTCGAAAAAAAAAATTTTTTCGATTACTAGAGACTTTTACTGTGGGAAATGCACACCTATGAGTGACATTATTAAGTTATTTGATTGTTAAGCTGCGAGCTTGAAGGAGGCGTCCAAATTTTTTTTCTGCTCTAACAAATCCATGACAACAAATATATAAAAACCCCGATCAGCTAGTAGGGTCTTGTAGGGCTCCCCGAGCGGAGTTTATATTATTGTTTTATTTAATTTAAATATTTAATAAACTTGTGCAATTAAATGTTTTGCTAACTACTTGCGACATTCATCAACAACCGGCCAGCTGTTTGCTCCGCACGAATATGTAAAGTAGCTAAACGCTTTCCTAAGCAGCGAGCAACAGCAGCAGCGACATGTTGGCACTCATCTGCATAATTTAATTACATTTAACAATAACAAAGCATGCATGCACACACACACGCACACACACACACACACACACAGTGCGTGCAGCGTTTTGCACTAATAAGTGCGAGAACAGAGACTAATTCCCTACTCTTCGTCATTCGCTCTCGCCTACTCTCTCTCCTCTCTCTCTCTCTCTCACTCACTCTCGCTGCCTTGCTGGCTTACATATTTTTCTCTGTCTTTCGCTCTGCAGTTGCCATGTTACTTGTCAAGCGGCACACGACGACCAGCAAAAATCTCAAGTGTAGAAGGCGAGCGATGCTCGCATAAACAGTTACACATTTGCATGACACGCCTCCTGCGCTCGACGTCTCCCATAGGTGTTGTTGCAGGCCCTGCTGCTGTTGTTGTTGTTGATGTTGTTGTTTGTGCATATGCGACATTAGCGCACGCAAACAACGTGCACACAATTAGAAGAATTAACAGTAGTTAAGGCAGCAACAACAACAGCACAACGGCAGCAAATGTGTAGGAAGCGTAGAGCAGAGAAAGGGAGAGAGGGGGATAACTAGATGCGCCAGAGAGTGCTGCAGGCTGTTGTTCTTGTTGTTGTTTCCTCAATGCTTGTAATTTAGTTTTAGGAAGGGGAGTGGTAGGTAGGGGGTGAGGGTGGTTTACAGACGACGCGTTGCACTTTTCGTACTTCGCATAGTTTGCACTGCTGCGACGGCTTGTCGTCTGCCAGGATACGCCCGTGTCGCGCAGCGGGGCGGGAGTGGTGCTCCAGCGGCGGCAACTTATTGGCCACAACATGCCAACTTATTAGGCAAAAGCGCAAAAGTTATAAATTGTTTTACGAGGCGCACATTGTTGCGGGTATAAATATGGGCATAACATAAGGCGGAGCGAGTCCAAAAACTTTGGCTGCAAGGACACACAATGAAGGCAATCGAGAGGGGGAATCGGAGTCGTAGTCGGAGTTTGCAAAACTTAAATATTTTTTAGGCATTAAAACCGAAAATGACGAAACCGGCTTTAAAATATTTAAAATATTTAATAAAATTGATCAGGCATACATTTATTTCACGAACGAAAACTCATATCTATAATCTCTAAGCATCGCAGTCAAGGTTTTAATTTAAAAGTTTATTACTTGAGCAAGATAAATGTTTTTTGGGCTTTTAAACAGAAAATGCAAACTGACTGAAATATAATTTTAATGAAATTAATTCATCAATACTTCAATTTGGTGAAGGAACACTCTGTCTTATCTGAAACCTCTAAACATCGAATTCAAGATTTTAATTTTAAAGTTTCTTTCTTAAGCAACATTAAAGATATTTTGCCCATTAAAACCGAAAAATCAAACTAACTTTAAAATAATTTAAGTATTTTATAAAATTGATCCATCAATACCTCCTTCTTATCTATAACCTCTAAACATCGCTGTCAAGATTTTAATTTAAAAGTTTCTTCCTTGAACTTGCCGAAAGTGTTTGAGGGTTGGCTGTTGGCAGTTGCTCGCTGGCCGGGCTTTTAGTAACGGTATTTGGCCATCCAGTTGACCACAACTGACTGTCCGGAAATCCGCACAACACGCGCCACAAGCGAACACAAATGGGCGACGTCCCACAGGTCCACAGGATCTATTGTGTAATATCCGTTCGACTATTATTCTAATTTGGGCCCGGCAAAAATTAAAAAGCTGCCATGACTAACTGCCCTTTTTTTGGCTTTTTGTGTGTGTGGCTCAGCACAAATTTCATGCAAAATAGAAAACCCCAACGAAATGAAATAAAACGCCCTTTCAATGGGCAAGAACAACGGCTGGGATCCTTTCCTGTTTTGCCATTCAAAAATAAAGCAAGCGCATCAACAAAAATACCAAAAAAACCTAGCACAAAATACTCATAATATGCACACTATGCGAAATAAATAGGAATATATATATCTTTATATGTATATATATATATATATATATATTTATGGAATAGAGCATAAAAAGAAAAAATTAACATATAAATTAGCACAGCAGACAAAACAACTGGCTGGGGGCGTGGCAGCTTTTGTTTTGCCAAGCAAAAGAAAAACAACAATTTCTCTAGCACACAATTTTTTGGCAATTAAAAATATTATTCATACTCTATTCTATTCTATTCTACAACTGTTAATTTCCCTATAGTTGACCGCATTTCGTTGACTGTTCCAGCACAGAGTGCGGGATTCGGGTCCTAAATATGTATGTATGTGGTTCTGGCATTGTTTCCCTTTCGAGCTGCAGCGGCTGCTTTAAGCAGCATTTAAAAGTTCCCTCGCACACATAGACTATATATATATGTATACGTATATATAAACTGCTGACACCTTTGGAAAATTTTCACGCTAATAAAACACAAAACATGCCAGTCACAGCTGAGGGAGATAGCACGAGAAGCGAGATCTGGGCAGTCAGCAAAAGCCACAAAAGGCACAGGAGAGGAGTGGCTAGGGGACGGGGGCGTGGCAGCTCGGGCTGCCAACTTGTTTTGTATTTTTCGCCCCATTTTTGTCAAACACAGCGAAACAAAAAAAAACCAAAAAAAAAAAAATAGAAAAAGAAAACGCTACAGAAATTTGTTTTAATGCCGCGCACTTTTATGCGCTTTCTTTACAGCTTCTTTTCAGTTGTTCCTCTTTTTTGCCCACTTATTGTGTTACATTTGTGCAGCGACAGCAGTAAGAGCGTTACCCATCCCCACCACCACCCCCACCTCAGGCGAACCGCAACTTGTGCAACATCATAAACCCATTTGCGTTTTTAATTAGTAACAGCGCGCTGCCACAATGCCAGGACATTGGTCAGGGATGTGCGTGTGGGGCCCTCGCAATCTTGATGTCGCAGCGTTACCCGAAGCACAGTCGCAGTCGCAGTCACAGTCGCAGTCGCAGTCACAGTTACAGTCACAGTTACCAGTTGGCAGTGAGAGAAGTAAATGACCATGCAAAACTCGTCCTGGGGCGAGACAAAACTGAAGCAAAGCGAATCGTAACTGATAGGGACGGCGCACCATGGAAAGGACAACACTCGAAAAGTGGAGCAAATAAGGTAAAAATTTTTAATTGCCGCAGCAAAAGAAGAAGCGAGCGCGGAAAAATTGTTGCAGCAAAAATTATTATTAAGTTGCGGGAATTTTTTCTTTTTTTTTTTTTGTGGTCAGTCCTTTACAATGTCAGTCCTTCAGTTTGTCAGTCTGGCAGTCTGGCAGTCTGGCAGTCCGTCAGTCAGTCAGCAACTAGCCAGCGGGTGAGCTGTTGAAAACTCAAAGCTGCAGCGGCAACAAAGTTGAATAGTTAAAAGCGCAACTTTTTTCATTCGAGTGGAACAGTTTGCTGAATTGATGGCCCACAATTTGGGGCAATAACCGCTGCCAGCTGCAGCAGCAGCCGCAGCAAAGAGTAACTGATGATGTTATCTGACTAAGTGCAGGCTCTCCATAAAATGATATTTGCTTTTTCTTCTGATCAATTTTGTGTTCAAATCAAACGGGATTGAGAACATAGTATCAATTTGAATGCCACGTATTATTATTCCATCTTGATTTCTCAGCATCTATTTTCAGTATTTTTGTTTTTTTGTTTTTGGTTTTTGACTTACAGGATTCCGTTAGATTTATGAACTCCCGGCACACTCGCGGTACTGGCGAAACTCATGCGGGTCCACGTCAGCGTTACCTTTTATATAAGATTCCCACTCCATAGCTAATCTGACATTATATCCTTTAAATTAGCTGTACTTAATCAGTTTATATATATCAAATTGCTATTACTATCCTTATATAATTGTATATTCTACAGTTCTAGATATGGATTTATTATTGATGTCAAGCAGAGCGAATTAAATAAGTTCTTGATACTAAAATTAAAACTGAAATTTGATTGGGTAAATATAAATTAAAGTAATATGTATTTGGCTAATATATATAGAAACTATATATATTAAGACAAATATATTATTTTTTCATATAAAAAATATTTCTTTTTCCAACCACTTTAAATGATTTTAATGTTTGCATTTACTTAAGCCATCGAGCAAGGATCTCTATCTTTCTCTCTAATCCATAAAAGCTTGAAATATGATAACTTATCAATTTTTCGAAAAATCATCTCATGTCTTTATTTTCTTTAAATAAATAAATAAATAAACGTACTTCCTAGATTTAAGGTAGCTTGAAAACCATAAGATATACAAACATACATATTAATGTTAGGGATACTCTAATGAGTATACAAATTTGGTATATTGCCGTATATCAAATACTGGGGACTTATGCTTGTGTGTTGGAATATATAGAAATATCATCATCAAATATTCAAGATATAAGTACTACAATGTATTTAAAAAAAAAAATATTGAACATGTAAATTCCGATAGTAAATGATTCGGGGTATATCCTCGTCGGGCAGTTCCGACTAGAGTACTCTAAAAAGTATTTCTCCATTTTAAATCATTTTAGTTTTTAAGTTTCATGATTTCCATTTTCATTTTCTTGTCAATCTATCAATAGCACATAAATAATTGCATTTAATTTGTCAAAAAATTGTAAAATAAAATAGCAAGAAGAAAGAATATTTTATATAAGAGTGCAAGCGGAAATAATATAAACACTATGTCAGTCGTGAGGTAATCGATTAGCCACGGTCGATTTCATAATTTTATAAGCAAATTTATTCGCTTAGCCTCCGCCTGGTTCTTTGTAGTTTGTTGCTTTGGCCTTTTGGCAATGTATTGAAAAGTAAATAATGCAATTTGCTACGCAAAAGACGAGCCCAGGGCATGGGCATGGGCATTGCTATTGTTGTCTGTTTGCCGGATCTGCTGCTGCCGCTGCTGCTGCAGTTAAGCAATTATGTAATTTTTAATAGTCGTCGACGTTACGCAATTTATGAGTCTGACTGAGACCTGCGCGGAGGGGTTGGGGTCGCTTGTAAAAGTCAAAGCATAATTTATTATTGTCAGTCGGCGAGGGCCGAAGGAACTTGTGACGAACAAGGCGAAGCCACCCTCCGAGCAAAATGATGAAAAACGATTAAAATGCGTCAAAATGTAATAAAAGCAACAGCAAAAACTGAAGGCATGTGTGAAGGTGGAGCAGGGCAGGCACAGCAGGACACGGAGCAGAGCAGAGCAGAGCAGAGCGACCCACGGTCCGCATCACAGCTGCGAAATGCAAGCGAGTGACTTACTCGAGGCTGCCTCTGATGTGACACGTGCAACGCTTCACGGATTTTGCAGCGCACTCACGTCCCGGACTCAACTCGACTCGAGTCCCGACTCGACTCTCCTCGACTCTGGACTCCTTCCCCGGCTGAGCAGCGATTCTGGGTATTCCGGCATGTGTTAATTGTGATGCTGTTCTGCAGGCTGCTGTCAATTGGCCCTTTGGCGAGCGAGAGGAGAAAGGAACTCCACTCTCTCGCCACTCCCATACCAGCTAGCGCCCTCTAGCTGCCACACTTGTACGTGCAACGCCCCTGCGCGCCACTCGAATAATATATGGCTTGTATTTTGTGCCAACACATGGGACTGGGCACGGCATTCGCTGTGTACGGCGGGGTTCGCGCCTGGCACGGACAACATAAACTAGCGGAACTCTCTGGACCGGCGCTCGGAACTGGGCAAAGTATTTGCGATTGCCGGGCAAAGCGTTTAGTGCACACATTGCTCATGTCCATAAAGTTCTGAGTTTAATAGCTGCCAAATAAAAAGCATCGAAGCGGTTGCCAAGAAATCTTATATATATATATATATCGGACGATTTTTTACGACTGCAGCTTTAATGATTTCCATTTCGATTTTCAAATTGCATCCAGGTCGAAGAATCCAGTTGCGACAAAGGGAGCTCTTATGACTTTCATTTTTGACTTTCCTTGAATTTCCGAAACTCTTGAGCTGGAAATATTCATATTAATTATCGACTGTTGGATGTTTTGTTGTATAGTTATTGGAAAGGCACAACTTCGATGACTTGTAATAGTATTGCTACTATGATTACTACTACTAATAGTATTATTGAGGACTATTACAGATAAATGTTGGTAAAAATTATAGTAATAGCAGTATTTGGTAGTATAAAATATTAGTATTATTGATACTACTATACTTTTCCTTTACTACCGCTAAAACCTCGTTTTCCAGTACTGTTAGAACTATCTCACTAATTAGTATTACTTCTAAAATATCGATTTCTCCTACAACAACATCTATTTCTACTCCTACTTCTAGTGCAACTTAGTTAAACATTCTCTCAGTTTCTCTCTATCAGTTGTTTTGCCTAAGCTTCAAGAATTCCATCAAAAATTTTGTTTATGTCTGCTTCGACATCCAGTGCGAACGATATTCATATTCCAGCTTATTTAAACATTTTGAAACAATTTAATTTAAGTTCTCAATTCGTTTACCCTTTTCTGGATAAATAATCAATTGCGGATCTGTTATGAGAGCTCCAATGCTATTCACGCTGCCCTTGA
This sequence comes from Drosophila meridionalis, assembly GCA_035045145.1. NCBI lineage: Eukaryota > Metazoa > Arthropoda > Insecta > Diptera > Drosophilidae > Drosophila > Drosophila meridionalis. The sequence goes on from JAWNPG010000040.1 coordinate 4,236,899, forward strand.
CTTTTCCAGGCAATGCCACAAAAGCCCATTTAAAGTTTCATCTGTGTTTACTTCCACATAACTTGAATGGACCACAAGAGCAAGAAAAAAAAAACTGAAGGAAGTAATAATGAACTGGCAAAGAGAAAGGGGAAGCCCATTTAACATTATCGAGAACTATGAGCAGAACAGCGAAAACTTTTTGTAAACAGTCGCACTCCCTCGAGAAATGGACCCTGGGAACTGGAATCACACAAAGTAATTGATTGTTTATAGCAATACAATTTATGTGGCACAATTTGATGTGTGCTCCAGGCAGCTCCAGCTGCGGGGTAACTGGGGCTGTGCGAGCAGTTTAGCAGCTACAAAATATTGACCATTTGCTAAACGATAATTCAAAATGTTAAATCGACAATTTCAATTTGAGGCGACTCCCTGGGGCAGAGTTTGAGTACATACCAGATATGTATGTACACTGTGTGTCTCTCTCTCTCTCCCTTGACGATATAAACATAAACTCCTCACTCCATAGAGTTCTCACTGGGTGCCCCCTGACATGGTTTTTGCCAAAAATCAATCGAACGTGTAATAAAATGCATTTTTGCAGTGCTTCCTTTGTTAGTGACCACTCGCCACGTCTCCGCATTTCATTAAAAATATATACAATATAAAAAAAAAAAAACGAAACTCTATGTATAGACTTAGCCGACACCCAATCAGTTGCCCACTCGCCTATATGAGTGGGGTGTTTCGCATTTACCCTTTTGCTCTTTGGGGTTCAATTGCTGCATAAATGTTGCTCATTGTCGGGGAGAAAAAAACCAATTCGAGTTGCAAGCATTAAAAAAAAAACACTGAAATAAACTCCATGTAGTGGTCATTGCAATTGTTGTTGTTGTTATTTTTACAAGCAATTTAAACAATCTGTTTGCTGTGGGTTTTTAGCTTAACATGCATGTAAACAAGGCACGGCGCATTTAAAGCTCAAAGGTTCGAGGTTTCACTTGAAACACAATTATATTTAAAGTTTTTATTGACAAATTTTTATAAATGAAAGAGTTAGAGTTTAAATAAAAAATATTTAAAATAAAGAAGAGTATATATTTATAAAAAATTAAAGTGTTAAACTAATGAATATGACAAAAAAAAAAGAAATAGAATAATATTTTGATGTTTTATCATTCAATTTATTTAAAGTTTTCACATAGCACAGTTTGTATAGGGAAGAGTGTAAAATCAAAATAAAATATATTTTAATTGTAAAATATACAAAAATTACAAAATTTAAATGTTAAACATACTTTTGAAAAAATAGTAATAATATATAAAGAAATTGGAGTACAATAAAAAAAATAATTTAATTTCATAATGATGTCAGATATTTGGTTACAAAATATTAAACTTTTTTTTTTTATAAAATATCGTTTTCTGAAAAAATTCCTGTAATTCGTTAAGCAATTCATTAACATTTTTTTTTTTTTTTTTTTTTTTAATGTAAACATACATCAAATACAACAAAAAAGATCATATCAAATGTTGAAAGATAAGAGAATATAATTTAAATAACAATTTTAAATTAATAAAATAAAAATGTAAATATGTTAAACAGAAATAATGAGCACAACAATAAATAAGATTTTTTTCATGATTTATTTACAAAATAACTTTTTATTTTGATAAAATATTGTTTTACATAAAATATACCTGTAATTAGTAAAACAATTCATTAACCAATTTTTTTTTTTGTAAACTTAATTAATGTAAACATAAATCAAGCGCAATGCAATTGATAAAATTATTCAATTAAATATTCCAATTAGAATTTTATTGCAGTAGTTAACATAAATTAAAATTTGTGTATAATTGCCAATATTAAACAAGATTTGATGCACTCTTTAGCCCTCACTCTTGTAAACTGTTATAGCCAAGAATTCTGATTATCATCCGGAGAACATCTTAATTGTTGTCTAGAATCTCGGCTTCAATCTATCCAGAAGCTAATGCCATTCACACGCTGCCTGTTAACCGATATGCCAAGTTGGTAATTTGTTTTCATGTTTTTTTCTATTTCTCGCTCACATCTCATCTCTACGCATAATTATGGATTATTAAAACTCAATTAAATGTTAAAGCTTTAAACAAAAATTGGTTGGCTGTTTTTTTTTTGGCAAAATCTGAGCTGAGCTGCGCATGCTGCTATTTTTACATGTGGGGGACTTGGGGGAGGGGCACCCACAAAGCTGGCTAAGCACCTGCCTCTCAGCAGCTGCTGATTGACCTAACTTGACCAACTGAGCAATGGCCAGTCACACATTGAGCTGCCTTTTTTCTTTGGCCTTTTTTTTTGTAGGTGTGTTTTTGGGTCTTTGATTTCGCTATGCTTCATAATTATTATTTAATTTTGATTAATGATTTGTGTAATGCGGCGATTAAAACGTGACTTTGTATGAAAATCGCAAGGCGGCCAACTGCTGAAAAAGTTATTGGACTGTGAAGCCAGCAGACGGCGATTCATAGAATCGAGCCAACTCAATTCCGATAAAAGGGGGGAGAATGGGAGCAGCTTGAATCAATATATATTGCCTTGCTCTTGCTGCTGTTAATATTAGTGTACTTTTTCAGCTGCTGCTGCTGCTGCTGTTGCCGTTCTCATTCGTCAGCATCGTCCATAAAGTCTATAAAACGCTTTCTGATTGTAAACAATACAGACGATTTAATATTGCGCGCCCGTTTATTCGACTCGACTTGACGATTGGACTCCCCGGTTTCAAGCGACTCTACAGCTAGCTCCCAGCGGAAACTTCAAATAAGCAAACAACACGCTGAGCACGCCGCGTACCAGGAACAAACGCAAAAGCAATTAAGTTAGAAGAGTATACGACTAGGAAATACCCTGCCTAATAAAGTCTTACAATTTGCAAACATAAAAGATATATGTATATAAATAAGAAATATATAGTTAACATTTTATTTAGCCTAACTTCTTTCTGTCTCTAGTTATATACTCCGTCCAGCATACCCTCTTCCCACTGGTGCAGGGCATTTGGAAATGAACAAAAAAGTTGAATTGAAACGCATGTGCGCAACGGATTCACACAAAGCAGGGGTAGAGAGACTTTTTTCTATGTATGTGAATGGAAATGAAAAAAGTTTAAGTTTAATTTGAAATGGCAAAAAACACGACAGTAAACGAGCATACGATGGAGAGTAACAACAACGAAAAAAAAGAACAACACAACGTATAGGTTAAAAGTGATGAAAACCCTGGACTAGGAAAAGCCAGCGGCTAGAAAGAGCAATAGGTATGCGTTGACAGAAGGTTTATTGGCAGCTGGCTGTTAGAAATATTTAACAATATCAATCTTAAGAGCCGGTCCTGATTGAAGCTGTAAAAAAACCAGAGAGAGTGCTTCAACAGAGCAAGAGTTCAAAATGAAACTGGATTTAAGAAAATTCTTGGGTGATTATTTGAGAAGGGATGGTATGTAAGTTAAAGAAAAAATGTATATACAAGAAACAATAAAGTATATTTATGTAGATATGCATATATGAAAATATAAAGTGATAGGTTGAGGGTTGTGGGTGAGGTATACATATACATATGTAATACAATATATACGTATTATATATGTATGTATTAAAGTTGATGTGCTTAATGTAAGTATGTATAATGTATGTAATGTATGTATGTATATTTATATATACGAATTTATGTGTGTATGTACATATATATATATATATATATCAAGCGGATAAAGTAGAGATTTTACGAACAAAAAAATAATTTTAATAAAAATTTCAACAATTTGCACATGTTTCATGCTGTTAGTCGGCTGTTAGTCTGTCTATAGATCTAATTCAACAAAAATCAATGATCAGCTGTTAAAAAGGCTGTCAAATAAAGGGGTGCTGCCGGCTGTGGCACCCTTCCCTTCTCTGCACTTCTAACGAATTCAAATAAACTCTCTATAGACTCTACATTAATAATAAGTGATGTAATATGCGTAAATTATTTTAACAATCCATCAAATTTTTTTTACAGAAATATATTATAAATAATAAAACAATCTCAGTGTATGCAGGGCTTTGGAAAACTATGGCAATGCAATACATATTTTTTTTATTTATTTATACATATAAATATTTAAATATACAAACCTAAATATTTAAAGAAATCAGACATTCCTCAAAGTTCTCTTGGATTACTTCCTGGTATCGATACGATGATGAGCATTCATATTTCTAACTGGCTGCTGGCATGCGAACCAAAGCGAATCATTAGAGTGCACTTCAAGCTCAACTGCGAGCCGTTTGTTTTGGACTCTAAGAGGGTTTTCGGCTCTTGGTGAGCCATAAATAATAATCATGACAATATTTGGCCCGGGGCAATGTGAACTGTTCGCTCGATTTGTGGGGCTCTGCCGCTCTTCGAGGCAGCGAGACAACTGTTGAGGCGCATCTTTTGTTTTTTGCCGCCGTTGACAACGGCCAAGTCGCCTGCGAGTCGCCCCGGGGGCTAGAGACTAGAATTTGGAGGCAGCTACTGCCAGCTTATCAAAATCGCATTGCTGGCGCATCAGAGCGTGGAATGCTAGCTAAAAATTGCTGGCAAATAAAAGCAATGCGAAACAGAAATGAAACTTACACTTTTCAGCAACAAAGCAAAGCCAAGACAACAGCTGTAAGAAGAAGAAGATGAAGAACCTACAGCAACAACAAAAACTGCATCTCGGTCGTCGGCATAGCCACAATTCTTGACATTCGTTGGCGAGATTAATGCGCCTTTGGTTGCAGCCGCCAGTTGCCGGTAAGGGCCGGGGCCAGAGATGCTGGCCAAAGTCTGCATTTTTTTTGCTTTTTGCTTTGCTTTTTTTTTTTTGGCCAATGCGACGCTTGCATTGTTCGACCTGCGGCCTCGTCCTCGGTCATGGGCTCTCTGGTTGCGCAACCCGCAAAAAGCACAGAGTCAGACAGAGCTTCTCTGCTGCTCAAATTGCTGAAGGGTGCGCGGCGAACCTTCCGCAAATTGTTAAAAATAATTTATATTAAAACGCAGCATAAAGACAGAGCAATGAAATTGTGCAAACAATTCAAAGTCGCGCCGTGAAGATGCGCCGAGAGAGATGTGTTCGGCCAGAGATGCTGGGCTCGGATAGGTATCGCTGCCTCGCTGCCAGATAGGGCTGCCCTGCTCCGGGAGTAGCTAGCTGCAAACAAATGTCCGAAATGATATTTTGTCATAATAAATGGCACAACTATGATTATTTATGACTCCGAGCTGCAATTCCGAAATGCGATCCCTGCTCGCCGCAGTCAATTTAAGTCTCATAATCAGCAAAAAATAAAAAAGGTAAAGAAAAAGAAAACAAGCGGAAAAAAATCTTTGGTCATGATTTCGATTTCTTGCTTGGTTCAGCTCAATGGCATAATTTATAGGGGCCAGGCATATTGAATAGCACTTGGATGAGCCAAGAGGACTGCCATAGCTGCTGTTGCTGCAATCAAACTGGAGTCGGAATTAGAAGACAGCTGGATGAAGCCAGCGCCGCAGCTGCAGTTGTGACTTAAGCCACGAACTTGCTCAAGTTTTGCTTGTATTTCCTCAAATGGCGCACTTCTATATCCAACTGCAGTTGATTGTTGTGAGGCATCATTAGAGTCACGTAAATCAAACAGCTTGGCCACCTGAACAATATGATTGTGATTGTGCCAATAATGCTGATATTTAGTTTCAGCAATTATAATATAGAGAGAGGAAAGTGGAGTTGATAGGTGAGAGTGAGAGAGAGGGAGAGAAAGAGAGAGACTAGAGAGAGGAGTTTAAGTTAAGTACAAAGCAATTAGTGATGATTTGAATATCTTTTATATATTGAATGTATCAAAGAGAGAAGGGGAGAGAAAGACAGAGAGAGATAGAAAGATATAAATAAAGAGAGAGCGAGAGAGAGCGAAAGAGCGAAAGAGATTGAAAGGTAAGATATATTATATATAAATTTATATGTATTTGATAAGTTCTTTTTTTCTACTCTAGTTACATAGATCCTAGGCATACCTCTTATACTACTACCAATTTATCATGTTTATATCTTGAGGTAGATGAAATCCTTGGTAAATCTTTAAGTCATTGTTCAAAGAACTTTGCCTGTATACAAAAGTTGTGGCTGCTTATTTTAGCTTTTTTTTTCTCAGATATAGGAACTTATTAATATCAGCAAATTCAGTACATAGCAAAGAGGCAGTGAATACAGGATCTATGTCCTAACTTACTTATAGTGAATTGCAGTAAAAACAAGCTAATATTTCGCTGTAGATAAGAAACCAAAAACAAACATAAGAACCAGATTTGTTGAAAGACTAAGAAACTATGAAAATAGATAGATCTATAGATAGAAGATAAATATTAAGCAATTTTATGAAATTATGTTTACATGCCGAAATATCTAATAGACCCACAAGTAACCTAACAAACAGCCAGAAAATTGCATCACAAAAATAATAAAAGTAATATGATTTTTAAACAAATAGACCAAATACCATTCACAGCGAGCTATAAAAAAAAATCTTCAACACGCACGCCTGATTATTCAAATCATCAAAAATACATAAATATTTGAACTCACTACGTCAGTGTCGTCCCATTTCGATAGCAGTTCAAGCCGAAAATCGATTAAAAACTCATCAAACAGGAAATGCTTGGTATTCGGGGAATACTTCCAGCATAAATAAATGTATAATTTTAACACTTTCCACGCGAACGGCCAGGGCAATGCCGCCCCCATTCGGAATTCTAACATCGCGCTGTCTGTGCCCCAAAGTAAGGCCCGCAAACGCACGCACTTCAAAAGGAATTTCAATCATTTATTATTGAGCGCTAAGTGGGCAGACGCAACGGCTCATAACTGTTGTAAATTACTTGGCCAGGTTGTAAATATTAATAACACAAGTCCAACTTCACGCCGGGGGCGCCACACTCGACTAGAGACGACAACGGAAAGGGCGCGGATTGAGGAACCAATTAAGCGCATTTCAAGTGCTACGAAAATAACGCCATGTAATAATAAGGTGACGAAGCGTAAGGGTGGGAGTACATGGAAAACGCTCCACTCACTCAACTTGACTCAGGCCCAGCATTAGACTCATGTCCATTACATAATGTATGGATATTTGGGACAGGGCAGGGATTCGAACAATAGAAGCAGCGCAGAGCTGACATTGAAAAGCGACGCGTGCAGCAGCGCACACGAAATTAAAAATAGACAGGAAAGGGGCCAGAGATAGAGAGAGAGAGAGAGAGAGAGAGAGAGTGAGAGAGAGTGATATATATATGTATATAGAAAGAGAGAGGGGACTCTATAGGGCGGGAGCTGCGCCGTCGGCAACATAAATTAAACCCTGAACAGAGAATAGTTGCAGAGTGTGAGTTGAATGGAGACAACAGCGACAGCTGCCGGCTGCGTGTGTGTGTGTGTGTGAGTGCAATCTATTGACTGGCTGCACATTTTAATTAGAAGTCATTTTCAAAATAAAACACAAAAGAAAGAGCAAACAAAATTAGATGTGGACTGTCAACGTTAAACAGGTAAGCGAGCTCAGCTGATGCCGCAGATTCTCATGCCTGAGGCGAGGGAGTAAAGCGTCAAGAACCTGAGCCACACGAGAGAGGTGGAGACTCTGAGAGGCAAACGCAAATGTTAAATTTATAATATCACGTCGTCGCTGTCCAGGGCTCATTTCTCTAAAATGCAAAGGAAAATTCTACAAAAAATTCAGCAAAAAAATCTAAAAAAAGGCGAATTGCATGTTGGGTCGCGGGTGGGGCGCAGCTTAGATTTGGCAGCGAACTGCACGACTTGAACGTTTTTGATGAATGCGACGGGTCGGCGAGCAACAGAGCCGCCCAGCTATAGCCACATCCACAGCTCCAACTCCAACTCCAGCTGCCTGTGGGACTCGCCTGATTGCTGAAATTCACGCGAACGAACCCGAACCGTTGCGCTGGCAAAGTTATGAGCTTTAGTTTTAGTTTTAGTTAAAAGGTTTCGCTGGGCCTCATAAACAAATTTTGTTAGCCACAGTCAGAGTCGGACCTGGAGTCGGAGTCGGAGTCGAGCTCAGGCAATGGGAAAGTAATTTAAATGCAGCGCAGTGCAGGCAAATTGTGGCCATTTAATGAGCGATTAGAGCGGCATCGATGGCGACCAGGCACGACAACGACAACAACAACAACAACAACAGCAACAGCAGCAAAAACAACAACAACAACAAATGGCCACAGCCTGGACCTGGAATTGCTGGCGAGCCATTTGGCAATAAGTTCGAGTTGCCGTTATGATTTGAGTTAAGGTCTCACTCGCTTTTCGGCTCTTGTGGCAGCTTGTCAAATTTGTTGCGACGCTTCGAATGGCCGCCAAGCTAAGCCAAGATCCAAGAGTCGATAGATGCAGCTCTATCTTTCTCTTTTTGGGGGAGGTATGGTTTGGCCAAGTATATTTTATGTGATTTTTAGAAATTTTTTTAGAGTGAAGGCAAGAAATATATTAGTATTAATATAGTATCTTATATGAGATCCATATACATACATGTATATTTATTGTTAATCAATGAGCTCGATTTATATATACCACATGCAGAGTAAAATATATATGATTTTAAGATTTCTTCTGCTCATCTCAATTGATAAAGTATGGATAGATAAAAATATAGATATACTATAGATATGCATATATATACATATATGTATGTATATACTATATACAATAAATTAATTTTATTAATTATAATATTTACGATAATGCTAATGGAAATTAATAAATAAGTAATGATAGCGTTTATAATATTCATAAAAATAATACTAAGAAAAAAATATATAAATAAAAAAAATAAAAAAGATTATTAGTTCTTAATATTCTATCTGCTGCATATTCCATAGATCTATGACATCTTTCGAAATGATAGCTGTAATTATCCTTTTCCGCTCATATTTCTAAGAATAGATTTATAAAGTATATATAGATATTATATATATATATATATATATATATATATATATATATATATATATATATATATATATATATATATATATATATATATATATATATATATTTATATCATCTTTTGATATGTGATATACCTCTATTCAAGTTATACTTCATAAAGAGAAAGACTAATATCATTTAAGCGTTTTTCCGCTCTTTAAGGCTAGATTTTTATAGAGTAGATATACTAATTTTTTTATATATATTATTATATGTTTCATATTTTCTATATTCCATATATATCTATTATATATTATATTTTGATATGTCGGCTATATCACAGGCCTATTAACCTATATCTATACTTTATAAAGAGAAAGAAAAATATAATTTTAAATTGTTTCTCTCTCATCTTTCTATGCCCCGACTCACATAGCATATATACATATGCATATATCAGTCTTATCTTATATCTCTATCTTCCTTAGCTATATAACATCTTTCGGCATCTCTGCTCTAGCTCTAGCTCCATCTCTTTCAACATTTATTTTGGCATTGTCATGCTGATTGGCAAAAGACCAAACATAGATTGTTCCCATGTCGCTGCTGCTGTGGCTTCATTTGCCGTTAGCTGAACCATTAAACCTCTGCTTGATTGCCACGCCCACACAAACACACTCTCACACACACACACACCTACACACGCGCACACAATGAAAATGAGATGGAAGTTTTGGAGAGGCTGCAATCAGGCGCATAGCTCAATTCAACAGCCACAGCGACAGGCAGACGTGGCGCACTTTTTAAATTAAAAACTAAAATCGATTGACATTCAATTTAAGCAGGCAACAACAACAACAACAACAGCAGCAGCAGCAGCACTCAACTTGACTGCGCCTTGTCTTCCTGGGGCGCATGTGGGGCGCATGCAGAAATGGGGAGTGTACATAGGATGTGCTGCGTCGTATCTCAAGTCAACATTTGTCGCTATAAATTTGCCACTGCGCAACTTTTGCACATTTCCTTGACTTGGCCATCGATGCGTGTGCGTGCGTAAGATTTAGCCTAGAACTGAAGAGCTGACGAGCTGTTAGCTGGTTTCGCTCTTGGCTCTACGCTGTTCGCTGTTAACTGGTAGCTGGTAGCCGTCACGGGTATGCCATTTCCTTTTCCAACCTTGCCAGCCAGCGACAACATTCAATACATGCTGACATGTGCGCGCCAGTCGAGCTGGTTGGCTGCGACACCAGTTCACCGGGTCTTCACTTCGCATGTGTATCTTTTGCCATGTGGCTTTACGCCAAGTCGCGTGCAAATTTTGTGACACTTCACCCACGGGAGCGCTGCCAGCGAGCGGCTTCCCGCTCCATTACAGCTGCCTGCCTGACGCTGACAAACTGTTCGGGAATCAATTTTGAAGCGAGCTTAACGCTCAAATGACATTGGCTGAAAGTGCAGCAAGGGCTTACGAATCAAATAAGGAATATGTAGGGGACGTCAGGGAAATTTATTAGAATTTAACTTCAGTTAAGCTGGACAGTACTTGACTTAAGAAATTATCTATAAAAATTTCAATTGATGTATTAAAATTTACTTTTACTTTAAATGAAATCTGTGTTACTACAAAAGGTTTTCAGAATTTAACTAAATTTTTGATTTTAATTGATTTTAATAAGTTTTATTATCTGGGAATATTTTTTTACATTTATAATAAATTTTTCATTCTTTCAGTTAAATATATAACTAAATTATCTAAATTTCCGTAAGCTTTAAAATATTCCAATATATATTAAAATTACAAAAATATTATTATTAATTACTGAAACTTTTCAGCTTAGATATTAATACATTTTAATGAGCTTATTAAAAGGACGAAAAAAGTCTTGTGAACTAAGTTTCTCATTTGAGAAAATCATGTTAAATTTAACAACTTATTCCAACCAAATGATACTTGTTTATAAGATAACAAATATCAAGAACAATTTTATTAAAATTATTATAACTTACTTTCATTCAAATTGAATGATAATTGATTATCAAATTTATTCAGAATTGTTCTATATATCCGAAAGCTTTACTAAGGTTTCATATCTGGCAGAATTTTATTAAATTAATTCAAATTTATCTTCATTTAATTATTTCTATTTTATTTTATTTCTATTCTATTCTTTTTCTATTGCATTTAATCAAATGTATTCCTCATACAATCTGATCGAATAAGATATGCTCATATTCCTTATTTAGAGCTTATCTAAGTCTCCGCAAGCTTTACCAAGTTTTTAAGCTTTGACCCCATAATCAACTTTATTTCACATAAATTTGAATTAAGAATCTTTTTTTAAACTTTCAGCTTTCATTCAGTCTCACTTTGAGCTCTGCGTAACTAGAAATGTCCCGTTTCGTAGGGACAGGAAATTGCTGATTAAATTTGAACGCCAAGTGGCGGGCGAGTGGGCGTACGGAGGGGGGGCAACCCTTCATTAGGCGCGACTCGACCCGCTCATTAAAGTGGAAAAAATCTGCAGCGTGAAGGCGGCGCAGCGCGACGCGTCGCGTCGCATCGCATCGCTTTGCTGGATGCTGCATTGCATTCATTAGACAGCCACTTGATGGCGTGTGCATAATTTGCAACTAGAGTCGAGTCGAGAGCTGCCCGCGCTGTGTGCAGCGCGCAACAAGTTGCAGTTGCTTTTAATTGATATTAATTTAATTGACACTCGAGTTGAGTTTTTAGGCCTTTGCAATTTCCACTTCGCCTTGCTTTGACTAATCGACTGCCACAGCGTGGGCCGACAGCTACCATGAGCCGAGCATGTTAACTGTTTGCACTGAGTGGGGCCAAAGGGGGGGAGCATTCCTTCAAAAGTGCATTTTATGAGTTTCCGTTTAAGTTCAATTATGCTGCGTTTGCTTTGATGATTAGCATAATGAGCAAGTGGCGTGTAACGAGGGCCATCAAGGGGCCTGCATAAACTTGGCCAAGGCGGCGGCTGAGTGTGGGAAACAGCTGTGAATTGTTAAAGGCAAAGACTGCTTAAAGTTTCTTAAACATATTTTCTTTATATACAATTAATTGCATTTTTTTGTAATTTTTCTTAAATATTTAAATACATTTGTTTTTATTGTTTTAAATTATATAAATTTTTTTTTTAATTTTTTAAAATATATTTTCTTAAAATACAAATTATAAAATTTTCTTTTCCTTTTAATAATTTTATTTGAAGTTTTTAAAATTATTTTTATTAATTTGTTAAATAGATATTACCTAAATTTGTTAAGCGTTTTTCTATATTTAGATATTTCTGTTTTAAACTATATTTCTCTCTCTCTCCCTCTCTCTCTCTCTCTCTCTCTCTCTCTCTTTCCCTCTCCCTCTCTCTCCCTCTCTCTCTCTCTCTCTCTCTCTCTCTCTCATTTATCACACACATAATTTAACAGCTTAAAACAGCATCTTCTGCCCCACTCATATCACAATCATAATTAGATTAAACAAGCTGTTTACTGCATTGTCCAGCACATGCAAACGGATGAAGGTGCCAATCATTGCGACATCAATAAAATATAATCTATGTGCAGACAGACAAAGAGGGAGAGAGAGAGAGAGAGAGAAGGTGAGAGAGAACGAGATAGAGGGAGTCTGTGTATAGACTGGTGTTAATGTGCTGGCTAAACGGGTTTGCAAATTGCAGCCGCATTAAATCCACTTCCGGCTGGGGCCGCTTCCGTTGTGGAGACACACTTCGAAACAGGTGTAAACTCTGACGCCACACATTTGGCACCCATTCAAGTGTGACAACAACAACAACAACAACAACAGGGTGCACTAAACAAAAGGCGGGCACATCAAATTGAATAATTGTTGCATGGACATGCACCACGTGGAGTGGAGTGGAGTCGAGTGGGTTGGACTCTAGCACAGGGATGGACAAACAACAGCCTGGACATGTGATCGGCAGTCATGTAGCGGGCGGGCGGCAATGGAGCGACTTCAATTCAATCAATTGAACGTGCCGCGAATGGCTAGCTAACAGAGCATAGAGTGGCGGGCGTTGAGCTCGTCCTGCAGGACATTCAGATGCGCAGCAATTGGCGTGTGAAATTCATATTGTTGTAGCTATCAGGCGAAAATATTGTTGCACGCGACAAATGGCCAACATGTGAGATTAACAGGGACAGGGACACACACACACACATACACACACACATACATTGATTGACCAGGCTACACGTCACTCGGCTGGCAGCTCGTTTGGCTCACCATTGTTGAGTAAATTTGTATAAAAATGCGAACGCGCCGCATCGAAAATCAAGCAAATAAAATCTATTTAGCTAGCAGACAGTCTCCCCTGTCCGTGTGTGTGTGTGTGTGTGTGTGTGGCCTGTGATTTTCAATATTTGCAACGGGTTGCCTACATATGTACGTACCTTATAACAGGTGTTGATATGTTTATCGACCGGTTTTGGTGCCCTGCCAGTGAGTGAGCTACGTGCGTGCAATTTGCACAAATTGATGATGGCCAGCCGCAAAGTGGGTCTGGGGAGCAAAGGCGACGGCACCAGCTCAATTCCCCGGCCCTGTGGCCATATAGAGTTTCAATTAAACAATTAGTGGACTATTATTTGTGAGCAGACGTAGGCGGCAAGGGGGGAGGGGCAACTGGAGCTGCAGCTGGAACTGGAACTGGAGCTGGAGCGTGGACCTATCTGCAGCTGGGCACCTGGCGGCCTCCACTCGAATGCAAGCAATTGATAATTGATTGATTTTCAAGTGCACTGCCGATTGATTTAGCTGTGGCCCAGAGAAGTTGCCCGAGCAATGAATTATGAAGATTGAGCACACGGCTGGGCAGATCGAAACTAAGCTGCTTAGTTAGGATAGAGTTTATAAGCAAATGGGCTTGGAAATGGAATGAAAAGGAATGGAATAAAGAGATTCTATATGTAATTTATAATTTTTTTTTTTATATGAAAATTTAAATATATTTTCTGAAAATACATATTTATACATTCGTATAGAGCTTTAAAAACTAATATGTTGTGAAGAGATCGTAATATTGTTACTACTTGTGTGAGAGTTGTGTGAAAGTGGTAAGGTTGATAAAGAAGAAAGAGCTCAAAAATGATGATATGATATGTAATTAATATTAAGAAATTAATTTGATAAGTAGTCAACATTATATGAATTTAGGAAGAAGAGTGTCGTAGCTATAAAGGCAGATTAAGGCGTTAAATGAGGGATATGAGTTTTGTATTTGTTGTAATGAGAGAGTATATTCAATATCAGAGTTTTCATAAATGACTCTTGCCATATGAGACTATCTATGATTTGAAATTTAATCTGTTCCAGCTCAAAGCAAAGCTGAAAATTCCCATTGTATACGATTTACCCTCAAGTTTATGTTATGTATTCCATTTATATATAGTTCGTCTTCTTAAACAATCTAACTTGATTCTTTCCACATGTCTGAACCTTGTCAGCGCTGTGAGTTCTTTATGATCTGCATTGATAGCTCAACAACGCGGCCGACAAGCTCGAGTTGTGGTGGCCATTCTCTTGTTGTTAGCCAGCTAAGCTTTATGGCCAGCTAGTGCATATTTTACACGTTGCTAATTTCCGCCAAGGCGGCGACAGAGGCTCTCAACGGATCCCCAGATGGGACCAGACGCGATTTCCCCTGGCCACAACCTCTTTTGAACCTTAACAAATAGCGACGAAAATTGCAACAAATGTGTTACGAATGGTTCGTGATCGTCATGACAGAATGTCGCCAGCAACAACAACTACAACAGAGACAGCAACAACAACAAGCAGAGTGTAGTGGACCAATGAGGAAATCGCGCTGCCTTGTCTTGAACCACTAACATCACGAGTTGAACTCTTAACAGCCTGAGAGAGCCCAGGTTTGAGGCGAAGATGCTGATGATGAGGACGTTGCCGACAACGACGACAAACACAGCGTTGGCCAACTTGACAACAACAATAACAGTAACAGCAGCAGCAGCAGCAACAACAACAACAACAAGATTAGCGCGTTGATGAGGCTGCCGAAATGCCAGAGACCCGATACCAAAGACCCAAGACTTTAAACCGAACCGGGAGGAGGCCGAACTGAGCCACTGAGGTGGTTTGTAGTTCGGCTTCTGAGCTGCTGAGGTTGCTTGTTTTTCGCTAGTCTTTTTATTGTATCTCCTTGGCGATTACAACGTTACCGAATGTCTGTTGCTGTTGCTGCTGTTGCTGCTCTTGTGACTGATGCAATAAATCGCTGACATTGTTGCGCTGGGGGCCTGCGATAAAATTAAATCGTAGCAAGTCTAGATCGTGTCGCTGCGAAGGGCTAAACAATTTTAAGATCTAAGCAGTGCTGTGATTAGCGCGAGGTTTCGGCTGATGCTAATTACAAAGAATGCATAAGGCATATCAAAAATATTGAGATTCAAGTAGCTGTTGTCTGCCTTTCCAGATAACATAGAAAAAGAAAACACGATTTAAGAGAGATAAGAAATTACTGAAGTTTATCCCATTTTCCATTTCAACGAGAATAACGTAAATAGAAGAAAACGATGAGAAATAAGGAAAATAAGGATCGATTTTCTTATATCGCATATGTGATCTCTCTTTTCTCTTGTACTGCGTCGACTTTTTCATTCGGCTATCTTCGTAATTCTTCTATTTTTCAATCGATTCTTTTCTATTTTACTACTTCGTTTCTGTCTTTCTTCTTCCTCATATCTCTTATATTATTTTTCTTTAGTCTCCAGCTCTTCTGTTTTCTTCTTAATCCTATGTCTGTCTTTTATCTTTTCTTCTTACTTCCGTCTATCTCATCGTCCTGCTAATCTTCTGTTCTCCTCTTTTTTAATTTTTAATTTTACTTTTCTTCGATTCTTTTTATATTCTCTTCTCTTTCTCCACTCTCACCTTTTCTGTTTTCTTTCTTTTTTCTTTTCTCCTTCTTTTGGTATTCTGATTAACTACTTTTCTGTTTTCATCATCTTCACGTTTTTTGGTCTGTATTGTTTTATTCTGTTCTCTCTATTATTTGTTATTTCTCTCAAATCTATCATTTCTTATTTATGTCTCCTCTCTTCTCTGCGTATTTCTCTTTTCTCTCTCTTTTTTGTAATTTATTCCTTCTCTCTCTTCTCTTCTAAATTTTCTGACTTAAATGGCTCCTTCATACACAATTATTACAAAAGATTCTCAGCGTTTAAATTTCAACTTCAAACTTCGGTCATTACATATTCTCTATGATTTTGGAGAGCAGTCACTTCTTACGATTCCACTTCACTTTTTGCTCTGCCCCATACACTGGAATGTCTTATCAATTTCATATTGCCAAACCAACACGTAGAAAACTTTTTGCACAACTCGTTGCGTATCTTTTGTGTGCGTGTGTGTGTGTGTGTGTGTGTGTGTTCATGTGTGGCAAGCAACTGGAGGAAATGTGTGTGCGTGTGCGTGCGTGTGTGTGGAGGGAAACTTCTGATGTTTGGCATTTTGAGAATCCCCAAAAGCGTTGCGTTGGCGTATTCTAAACTTTGCGCCACTTTTTGCTCAGCTAAAGTCATTATCATTAAAGCCATACTTTTTGGCCAGGCCAAAACTTTCACTCGTGTGTGGCAGGCGGTAGCTAAAAATATTGTAAATTGTATCTAACAGATACTTTATCGAGCCGCAGCACAAACTTTTGCCATTGTCCGCGAGCGCAATACTGACACAGAGGGAGAAAGATAGAGAGAGAGGGAGCTACATGGGAAACTCTGCATGAGAGAGTTGAAAATTGCACTCCGTTACATAATGAGAGTGGGAAATGGGCGTGGCAGGGTGTGACAGAAAAGTTATTCTTTAGTGCAGTTCGAATTGGCAAATTATGAGCGTGTGGAGAAAACTTTTGGGTTTTTCCATCGATTGGTTAAATGTGAAAATTTATCAAATCGAATTTTTAGTCAAGGCTTGAAGGCAAATGAATGAATGCTAAGACAATAATTCCGATGAGAATTCTAATTTTGAAAATTGGCCTATAACAAATATTGCATATCATTAAAGCTGGCTACATAGTTGTTTTTTAGTGCGCTTCAGCAACATTGCGTTTCCCTTCTAATGTTAAGAATTTAGAGCCCCATAGGGCAGCCATAAGAGCGCCAGCCACACAATCATAATATGTCTTCATTGGCCAGGAACTGACAAGCCCCGAACATAACGATCGCGTCGCGGCTGGAGTCATAACCCGCGGGCCATGGAAATCAGCGTCGAGTTCTAGCCATTAAATTATAGCACTGACAACAAAAAAGAAAACAAAAAGAAAAACACAAATCGATGCCAAAGATGCCCGGACTGGAGCCTCGTATCTAACTGTAGCAGCGGAAGAGTGAAAGGCGTCCAAGTCGCAGGAGAACATTTCGAGCCAGCTGCTCCGCATTGTGGCTCCGCCTGTCAGTCTGTCCGTCTGTCTGTCGTTTGGGCTGGTAACCTGATTCAATGAGTTAGCGAATCTATCACTTTGCCCGGCCGCATGCGGGCCTTTCTTTTTGCCACATTTATTGCAGGCCAAAACTTGATTGACCAGCCAGTGTGCTTGGCCAACTATTCTACATATATAAGAAAATAAACCTTTACACTCGCACCCATACTCGTACTTTCTAAAGCACCCCAAGCTGCTCCCCGGTTGTTTTATTACAAATTGGAAATTTGTCTTAAATGCGCTCAGAGGCGCGGATTTAAATGCCGAATGCAGAGACTGTGACTCGCTCCGCGCAGCCAGTGGAAAGTCACAAAAGTCATGCGAAATTTGCATACGACTCAGTTACAAATTTGCCTGGCGCACTTATCGCCTGGCGAACATCTCGGAAGGCAGCCACGACAAATGTTTAACTACTCTCGGGCAACGTTCGACTGTATTGACTGTGAATTTGATTTGTGTTATGCAAGGGCTTAATTAGTCAACACGAAAAGCATGTAAACCACTCCACAGCGAATTCAAACCAAAACTCATTAAACAGAATATTTTATCTTCAATAAGAATCCATCAACATAATCCCAGCTATCTGCAAACAATTTCATTTCTATTTTGATAACAGCGCCATATGCATGAATAAATCTGAATCGAACTAAAAACTCGCAGCGACTACTTTTTTATTGCGCCCCATAATTTTAGCATATCGAACAACATTTTTTAATTGCTCAGAGGGAAAAAATGATTTTCATTTCCAATAAACTGAATATTTTTTCATATAAACTGAAGCTTGAATCCGAATAAATAAAATCTAAAAAATCTAAATAAATAAATTTGTATTAAATATCATTCATAATCGATTGCCATTAGCGCCATCTGGCGCATTGCTTCTACTTCTTTTGTGGGACAAAAAACAGCTTAAATCCTTTGCACACTTTTAGGCTCATTCTTTAAATAAACGTTTAAATATCTTCAGGCCGAAGCGTAGGCTTTATTATTTTGCTTTATTTGTGTTTTGCTTACTTAACGCAGACTAAGTGTACTTTTCGCTGAATTGCCAATTTAACAAAAAATAAGCGACGGCTCTACTATGCGATTCTCATGAATTGAGGTAGGCCCTTCAGTTACTGACTGCTCTCAATACAAGTGTCAGGCAGATGGATAAGATGAGTGGGTGGAAGAAGGTAGAGTCGAGGTGTGTGTTTATATATCTAGTATATATGTATGTGTGTTCAGATGGCTGATGTATATTTGAATTATTTACCTGTGTATAAGCATGAGTCATTGTAAGTTATTTTTAGATTTTTAAAGTATTTCTGTTCTGTTTGTTGTGAAGAGGTTGGCTTAGGACTGCTCTGGGAAGTTAAGTAAGTAAAGGTCTTTAATAAATATACTATTAACTGCTACTATATTTACTACTCTTTTTACTACTATTTTTATTACTATTTTTAAATAACCTTACGGAGAACTCTAGTGTCTTCTAATAGTGAATAGGTCAAAGTAATTTTTATTTATTTATTTATTTTTGATTGTTTCATTCAAATATAAAACCTTTTTTTTTAATACTTATATTTTGTTCTACAATATATCTATTACCTTTTAGCTAATCTAGTTTTACATAGATCTAATAATATATTACATAGATCTAATATCTTAAAAACCCTATTGATGATCTATAACAGACCAAACCTAACTTTAGTTCACATGCATTTAGCTGAATTTCCATTCCCATTTCAAATCTACTTAGCTTTAAATTTAATTATGCTTAGTTAAGCTTGCATCAAATTCATAAATCTATTGATTCACAGCTTAATCTGCGATATTCTGTTGCTGCTGCAGCTGCTGACACGCCGCGATGCATGAAAGGACTATGCAACAATTGCGACCATTTCAGGCGACTGTATTTGCAATTAGCAGCCCAAGCAGTTCGTTTATTGTTGTTCCCATTGTTGTTGTTGTTTTTGTTCGCAGTGACAAATGCAGCGCCATATGGCGGTACAATGACCCACATTATGAGGCGCTTTTATTAGACGACAGCGCGCGATGCACAAAAACAAAGGAAGCCACAATAGTCACAGACAATGGCCATAGGACGACAATGTTGTCAACGTCACGGGACAAGCACACGTACATACACAGCTCACTGTATGCGTGTGTGTGTGTGTGTGACACCAACACATGTGTAGACAATGCAAATGTGGCACATGGCATGAGCAGGACATTAAACTCGCAAAGGACTCGCCTAGTGCCAGACATATTTGATTCTGATTGTAAATGAGAGAAAAATATGAAATTTAATTAACAGAAAATAATATTTTACAATATATAGATATTCGATTTAAGTATTAATATTAAAATTGTATTATATAAAAGTTTCTTGATAAAATATAAACCAATAATAAAATTTAAAAGGCCTTTTTCAAATATATTGCTAAAGAAAGCTGATATACGGCTGCTGCTCAATTAATGCAACATATGATATTTGTTGAAATATTTACTATGATTTTTATAATTAAAATACTATCAAATAGAGAACTATTCTTATTATTTTATTGTTTAGAGTATAGTATTTACAAAACTTTAAGTTTTCAAAACCATTCGTTTCTTATATTCCAACAAATATCAGGAGTAACTCTGCATCACCTCTCTATCTTAGTTTTGGCTTCTTTTAAAATGAAGTACTGAGATTCAGCCAAAACTCGATGATTTATTTAAAGAATACTACAAATTATTTGAAAAATTTGAATATGTTCAAAACTTAATTGAAGTTGAAATACTCTAATGTGAAACGAAATATATTCATATTCGACTCTTGAGAAATTCTTATAAAACTCATAATCATCGATGCTTGGTAACTAAATAAATTCAAACTAAAGCAGTTTCAGGAGATTGTTAATTAAATAAGGCCGACAAGACTAGCTAAATTCTAATACATATATGGAAATAAATTTCCAAATCTAAAAATAAATACCAAAGTCCAATGGATTTTGGCCAACATCATTTGGCATTGTGACTCCGAGTGCTTTCTAATTGCATTTCTGATGAGTGCCAGTTGAAGGTGATGCCCTCAATGTGTTGAGGGATCAAATGGGTGGGGTCAACCACGACAACGACAACAGTCATCATCATCAGCATCATCATCATCATGGAGTGGGTGGGCGAATACCGACACATGCAACAGAATGGGGCCAATTTGCACCTGCAGCCCGAACAGTTGGACTGTGGCCAGGTGAAACAGCACGCAGCAAACGGACAACACACAGCCCGACAGGTTGCACAGGCTGCACAGGTGCACAGTTGCAACTATGCCATGGCCTTTCCATGTAATTATTTGTAATTTGTTTGGCCAAGTGTTTGGCGCCACGTGCACTTATGCAGATCTTGTAGTGCTCAGATGTAAGTAGTTAGTTAATTAGTTAGTTGTTGCCAACTAATGCCAACTGTTGTGCTCCTGCTGCTATTGCGAATTCAAATGCCGGCTAATAATGTGCTCAGCGACAGAATGTCGCAGTTGTAAGCGCCACTTAAAAGATTTCAGCCCCTCGTGCTAAGTACATGGCGGATATTGAGCCATACGAGACCCTCTGCTGATTCAGATTGATGATACGACCATATTCCATTGACAGTGGAGGCGGAAACGGAAGGGCTTTCACTGACAGACGACATTAAGAAATAATTAACAAAACGAAAAGATGGCCGCAGCGCTTGCTGGCCTTGGCTAAAAGCCCCCCATTGCGCAATTGTCTAATGGAGTCGAATGGCAATATTAGAGCTCATAAATTATATAGGCAATGTACAGTTAAGCCAAGACAAAGTCTTTAAATGGCTGTTGATGGGGCCCAGCTCGCAGCTCCATTGCTAATTCCCAGACTTAACTGAATGCGAATGCCAAGGGCAGAGTTGAAATGGGATTTAATGAGAATTTGCCTCCACTCAGTATTCAGACATATTCTTATATTCTTATACTCTTGTATTCCTGTATTCCTACATTCTTTACTATACACAAAATACCTCGAAGCAATCAAATCTCACCACCGCACATTCCTGTTGGCATCCCTTTCAATTCCATTGAATATATTTCAATAACAACATTTTTTACGTGTAAATCGAATTATGTGCAGAATTTAAGTGGAATTTATTTTTTTTGCGTAAATTTGCATCAATTTTTCTTTACATTAAGAGGCCTAAACAGCTTTGCTGGGGCTGTTCGCCGTGCCATAATTGAGTTAATAAATCAGATGCCAGCTTCAATTACCGCTCCACACACACACACACACACACACACACACACACACACACAAATCTAAATCTGCGCGCTTACCTCGCGAGTGACTGACAGGCGAGCTATTGAAATTGTTGAGGTTCAGGTTGAGGTTGTGGAGGTTGAGGAGGTTGAGCAGGTTGAGGTTCAGTTTCGGGGTTCTGGGACAACAGCTACTTGAGCAAATGTCATTACGAGCCACTTGAAATATTCAATTTTCTATTGAAATGCTAAATTCGCGTAATATTTCAGCCTGCCGCCTCCTGCCACCCCTCCTCCTGCCCTTGTCTGTTGCGCCTCTTGGAATGAAATTCAATTCAGCTTCAATGCTCAAGTGCGAAGGCTGAGCATATCGATGACTGATGGCTGTTAGTTGCAAATGGCATGGAAATGGTCAAATGTATATTGCAAATTTAATGAAATCGTAGGAGCCAGACACTGAGTCGGTTAAAGCCTCGGCCAGCGCCTTTAAGGCAGCTCAGCCAACGTAAAACTCCGTTTCTCTCTCAATGGCAGCACAGCGTGAACGTGCGAACAAACCGGACATCCGCTTATGGAACGGATGTTGCCTGATCTCCGGTCTGTTGACAGGAGCCGCTCCCTTCGCAGCTGCTTGCGTTCGGTCCGTTTGCTCCACTGCTTGTTGTTGCTGTAATAATTTATCTTCACTTACATTAAATGGCGATTTTGAGGCTGTCTTTTCAGTGGCAATAAAAACACAATTCGCAATCCGTTGCCAGCCTGCATTTGTTGTGCTCGCAGTGCCATAAATCAGCTGCAAGGGAGGGGTGGAGAGAGGGGGAGAGTCGGAGTGGGTCAGGCACGGTAATTGCTTTGGAAAAGTGGGTTAAGCTGAAATTAGTTGCTTAGCAGGCTCAGATAGGAATCATCTTCAACTGCTGCTGCTCATAGAAATTTTGATTTAGCTCTCGATGCGACGCAGTTGCGCGCCAGCAACAACTTTTACAACCGAACACAACCCAACGACAACTGGCACAAGCATATTTCATGTCGAGGGCAGGCTGAAGGAACTGGAACTGGAAATGGAAATGCAACTGGAGCGGGAGCTTGTGGATAGGGAAGTGTCGCTGCAACTGAAACCGAGGCTCTGCTTCTGGCAGCAGGAACATGCACACTAAATTTTCATTTGCCGGACAGCAGCAGCAGCCCAGCAGCAACCCAGCAGCAGCTACTGGCTCCAAGTGTTCAGCCTCAGAGATGCGCATTTAAATATGTGCTGAATTATTGTTCTGCAGTTGGGCAGCAGGCGAACTACATGCACAATACACACCAGAACAACTACAAGGAAGTTTCGCCCAGCTCATAGGGGGGCAGCACAGCTCTGGCCGATGCTTTGTATCTATTAAATTAAATTGCTTAATTTTCTGCACTGCACACAGTTAATAGAGAGGGGGAGAGGGGACGGAGAGAGTGGGAACTGTGGAGCAACCATCAAATTACAAAACTTTCATCATTGTATGACATAAAATTATTTGTTTGTTTGTTTGTTTGTTGCCCTGGCAACAACATTCATTTCAGTTGTTTAGATTTTATGCGCTCGCATTTTATTTATACATATATAGACAGCCTCCAGCTTCATAATTTACATACATTCAAGTTGTAAAAATACTGTTACAACTATGGCGCATGTTTTTGATAGAACAATAATCAAAACAAATGGAGCGAACCAAACAAAAACTATTGTAGACAGACTCCAGTGTATAGAACATTAATTAATGAAACAAAGTTCAATAGACTAGAAAATCAGAGACAGTCAATAGCACTCTATAGGCTCTGCTCCGCTCTGCTAATAATCATCATAATCTCTTTTATCACTCACACAAATCAGTTCGAACGTGTTCCAAGTCGTCTGAAACTTTAGCAGACAGTGAGAACCCCAAACCCGAGTCGCAAGCCAAAAGCCATCGAGCAAGCCCATAATTCATTAAGACTTTGAGTTATTCACAACTTTTTCTGCCATTTTTACAAATGGCACAAAAGCTCAGCGCCGGAGTGAAGAGCGTCTGACTAACGCCTGTAGACAAAACTGATAAAGAGCTTTGCCTGACTGACTCTGGCTCTGACTCTGGCTGTTGCCTGCTGGCTGCTCGGAGATAGCTTGGCTACTGTTAATTTTTCTTAGTTCTTTGTTTTTTATGATTTTGCCAGGACAACGTTTTGAGAAATGGGGAAACGGGTAAGAAGGAAAACTTCACTTCTTTAAGGTGTAAATTGTCGAAGCCATAAACAAAAGGCTCCAGTTGCAGCTTCTCTGCATTTCGCACTGCGCTTTTGAGCTTTTGTTTGCACGCCTTGAAAATGCTGCATTGTGTATATTTGAGCGGCCCCGGACCCGGACCCGGACCCGGCACCAGACCCAGAACCCGCCACGTTTATGGCGTCATCGTCCTGGCATCGTCCCTGCTGCAGCCGCCTGAGAATAAAATGAAATTGTTTTGCAGCCGCCGCTGTGTGTTGCTCGTCGCTTGGGCTTTGAAGTCCTTTTTAGTATGCCGAACAGCTGCTGCTGCTGCTGCTGCTACGGCTGCTGCTGCTGGGAGAGACTGCAACAGCGCCTGGCCGGGCCTGGCCCTGGACATGGCCCTGGTTCAGTGCGCCGCGTTGCACAGAATTTGTAATTGCAATGTCGGTTAATTAAATACAGTTTTACTTTATGCTGCCCTCCCTGTCCTTGCGTTGTTTATCTTTTGTATACGCCAATTTTTTTTTTTTTTTTTTTTTTTATATACATCTTTTTCACTTAGAGCCTAGCGCACAATTTATCATTTGGACCGTGCTCGCTGTAGTAGTTGAATTGAATTATTAGCTCTGGCTGCGGAAGTTAACAGTTCAATGCCACGAGCAGCAGACTGAATGCAGTCGAACAAAAGCAAAGTAACATAATTAGAATTCTGAAATTCTTTTGAAAAGTCAAAGCTAAAGCTGGAGAGTGGAAACTGAGGGTAAATACAAGTTAATTGCATAGTATAATATTTAATAAAATTAATTTATATGTAATTATTTATTATTTATAAAAATTGAATTATCTGCTTAAAATATCAGTTTTATAAATAATTCAATTAAAAAATGTATTTATCAAGCAATTAATTTAATTATGATTTTTTTGCTAATAATATATAGTTTTTAATTAAACTGATTTATAAATATAATTATTAAATTAATTATCAAATTAAATTTTATATGTAGTTTTAGTTATTAAATTGTTCATATTTTAACTGAATTTTGTGTTAAATTTATTTAATTTGATACAATTTAAAATTGAACAACATTACATTATATAATATAGTTTTTATATTTTAATATTTTTAAATGTATAATTTTATCACTACTATTTAATTATAATTATATATTTTTTAAAATTAGAATTATTTTTCCTACAAATTTGTAATTTTAGTATATCAATTTTACTCTACAATACTCTATAACTTTTAGTAACTATCTAATTTTTAAATAATTATTTTTCTTTGTTAATTTTAAATTAAATATTAACAAATTTGTTACTAAACACATTTTTGTTTAGCTCAATTTATTTTTCTAAAATATTTTATTTTAAATATTTAAATTTTATTTTAGATACTATTTAATTACTATCAAATATACTTCTGCTTTAATCAGTTCTAAAATTTTTGTATTTTTTCAAACTGGAATTTAGTTAAGTTTATTGCATAATATTCCAACTGAACTAGTCTAAAGATTTCAAGATCCAATTAAAAAAGTAAGTTTGCTAAATTTCGCTTTTATCACATTCTACACACACACACACACTGCTTTTCTTTTTGTGCTCTCGCTTTATCCACTCTCTGTTCGTCAGCTAAACTGCCAGAGCAATTACGGCAACATATGTTCAACAATTAAAAATGTTGTTCATACGCCCCGTGTGGCATTTTTTCTTTTCTCATTTCGCTTTTATTTTTTCAGCTCACAAATTTGTCAAAGCTCATCCATTTGTGCTTTTCCCAGCTCACATCTCTTGCGGAATATTTTCTTTGGTTTTCGCTTTTGTTATTGCTACAGTTAAATTGTCTTCCATTCGCTTTGTTCCCTTTGATGGGCGACAACATTTGTTTTCGCACTCTTTTAATTATTTCCATCTACAAATTTCTGCCAAATGCGGAAAAAAAGGGGGCGCAGTATGCGATATCTTTCAATTGGAAATCTTAAATTTATTGATGATCCTTATGCATTGGCTTAAAGATTTAGCATTCTCATCGAATTGTTGTATCTTTTTTTTTAGGGTTTTTTAGTTGAGTCATAACAATCGGGCTGCTTGGCAATTCCCAGCAGCAATTCGAACCATAACTCAATGCGACTAAAATATGAACTTTGTTCGGGGCTGGGAACAATCAAAAATTATTTATTTGCCATTTAAACATTTAACATTTGCCATATACTCATGTTAAGTAACATGTGCCTAGCCCGCCCCGCTTCCGCCCCCGCCCCCTCTTCCTGTCAGAGCCGAAAATTTATGTAAATTGTGCGTTTCCTAGCTAGAATGGCGAACATGGCGCATAAATTGGCTTATTACGCTATAAATTGTATTTATTTTGATGAAATTTACACAACGGAACGGAGAGCGAGAACGAGGCAAGGCGAAGGCGAAGGCGACCACGCCCCACCCTCCCTCCACATATATGCGGGCAAACGCCTTTAAGGTTTAAATCAAACGAACTCGCGCGCTTCATAATGAAACGCAATATCGCGGCGCCCAATAACAAATTAAATATGTATGTATAGAAGCGTGCGAAATTTTTTGCGGTTATCGGAAATGAGATACACAGAGAGCCCCAACCCCAAGACGCCGGCATTAGCCAGAGCTGGAGTCAGAGCCACAGCCACAGCCAGAGCTAGGGTCCTATTGATTTCGCTGCTTAGCGACGTTGATGCTTATGGAATTTGATTGGCGCTGTGCGAAAGCTGATGCCAGGATAAGCACGCTCCCATGCACAGAGCGAGAATTGGGCCAAGCAGGGGACGACGCGTTTAATGAATATCAAAATTGCCAATTTCAATATTCGAGCGATTTCCACGCTACATGAGCTGTGCTATGCCCGATAAGATTGCCAAGATGTGCTATATAATAATATGCCATAATGCATATGGGTGCAAATACATATAAATATATACATTTATATACCTATGTCTGTGTGTGTGTGTGCATGCAAGTATTATGCCGATCTCAGAGTCATTGGCGTGTGAATTATGCCAGTCATTGGTTAGGTGGCTGCGATTTGATGGCGTGGAAAAGTTAACCACAGCCCAGTGGCTCATAAATTGGCCTGGTAACAGGCAAATGCCGGGCAAGATATGCAAATGACAATGCACTTCGGCTACAATTCGGACGAGGACGAGAGAGCTAGATATTGTGGCTCTATGCGCCGTACACATAAAACAAAACGAGCATCAATTAAAATGTAGAATTAGTCAGAAATACACGACATGGTCTGGGCAGGGGGTGGTAGAGGGCGTGGCTGGGGGTGTCTGAAGTTGGCTTTCCGCACAGCCCGAAAGTTTTCAATATAATTGGCCAGAGGGTTACACAGTTGCGACTGCGGCTGGCTGTGCTTTGAAGGATGTGAATGCGGACCGGCTGTAGCTGTGTGGATTCTCATTCATCTCCCTCTCTCAGTTAGGGGGTTGTGCTTTAGTGTTATTGCAGTCATTGCTAGTTGGGCCAAAACTCATAAAATCAAGTCAAGAGTTGTGCTCGCTGTTGATATTGTTGTGTGGAGTTTCAGTTGTTGGCTGTTTGCTTGCAAATGAAGCTGAATGGGGTCTGCACTGCCTGGCGAGTTCTTTGTTGGCTAATGAAATTTGCAACCACCGAAAATGAACAGAAATGAAAAAAAAATTAAAACCTAGACCAGCTATATAAATGGAAATTAATTTTCAGCGAAACAACTGAGAACAACAAATGGGTTTGGCCAGGAATCACATTATTCAACCCAGAGTAAATCTCAAGAAATCAAAGAAATTAAGCACACTCTCGAATCAAGTCAATGAAAAAGAAATGAAAATGTTCATCAAATGTCTAATGGACTGTCTCTGACTTACCTAGCACACATACATATATTGTATTTGCCATGTAATCTGACAATAATCTAGGGCAAATATCCACTTCTGGTGCTGAGCCAACGCTTAACTTCAATTAAGGCAAATGCATCTTGGCTCTGATAAATATTCCAGCTGCTCCACGGGCAGAGACATAAGCTAAGCCTAGTTTAGGTGGGGCTGGGTGGGGTTCTATGGCGCCCATGGCGCTGCCTCTTGACTTCAATTCATTTAACTGTGTTGAATTAAATCACAAATCAAAAATCAATTACAGTTATTACGACAACGACTGCTACGTCGACGATGTCTGCGATTTCCAATCTCTAAACGAGCGCACGGCCCGCCCTGCGGATGGCACCCCAAGTGCCAATGCCAGAGTCCCAGAGAGCCGTATATCCTGTCCCCACCCGTGCCCGGCGAATGTCGGAAGTGCGAGCCGTAGCCGTAGCCGTGTGGCTGCAGCAGCTGAGGCACATTCCTGCAATCTGTTCGTGCGGCGCACGCTTTGCCGCCGCTGCTGCTCTGCTGCCTTTTTGCCATTTGCTGGAAGTGACTTTTCTAACCCGCCGCCTGCTCCGGCAACCCACGGCTTCATCAATAATGATGTTATCGGTTACGGAGCAGACAGCAGAGGAAGACTACGTCGACATCGCCATTGGAAACGGCAGCACACGCTGCATATTTATTTAAAGTTTTATGGCCAGACCCAAAGGATCTCGATTCATAAGTGAGAGGGAGTCTAGTTTGCAGTGTCTGTCTCTGTGTGTGTATGTGTGTGTGGGTGTGTGGGTGTGCGGGGGTCACCAGGAAGCAATTCAAACTGGTTTTTAATTTCGATTTGATAAAGATTTTAATATTGTTAGCAGTGAAGCAACATGGAATTAATGTAACGGATGTTGATTGCTGCCAGCTAAAAAAGCATTTCAATTCGATTGCTATTTGTAGAGATAAATATGTTTTAGATATGAACTGATGTAAAAGGTGATTGAATAAAGCAGAATATAGAATTTTGGAATGCGAAGGCAACAATTTGATTTACTGAATAATATTATTATTATTTTTTTTAAATAAATCTTTATTGCATCTTCTTGTCTTCGACTCTAGCGCAGTCATAAGAATAATAATTATAATAAGTTTTTATAGTGAAAGGAAAAATTTTAGCTTAAGCTTAATATTTACTTGATATTCTCTTAATAGCTTTAATTTTTTTTTGTTTTTTTTTTATGTTAAATAAAAATATTTTAAATATCTATATTTTTATTTATCTGTTTTGTAATCTAAAAACAATTAAATAAATTATTATAAGTTCTCTTAATAATACTTATTAATTTCTGTTTTCTATTAAGTATAAATATTTTAAAAATTTGGTATTTTTTATTTGTTTAGAATCTTTCAAAAAATATATTGATTGCAGGGATTACCTGAATAATTCTTATCATTATTCTCTTAGTAATTTAAATTCTATGTTTACAAAAATATATAAATTTTTATATAACAATTTTTTGTTATATATTTATTTCGATTTTTACAGCCTTTTAAACGTTTATTTGTTAAGAAAATTAGTTGTATTTATAATCTTTTAAAAATTATTATATATGTATATATTTTTAGTAATTTATTTTATTTATAATTAAGAAAATTATATATAAAACAATCTCTAGGTAATTTATATTTATATTTTATATACTTATACTATATACTAAATTAAAAATTTCTTTTTATATGTTGATATATGGCTTACACTCGTTAAAAAATTGCAGCTGGTAAATTATAATAATCCCTCCCATTATTGTTAATCATGTTTTTGCTTATTTTTATTCATTGTTTTTATTTTTAAGAAATGGTTTGATTAACTTACTTTAATTTCATTCGAAGCAGCATTTTTTTATGTTGAGCAACTGATGCAAAGCATTGATTCAGTTGAAATCCAATTGCATGAGGAATCAAATAGAGATACAGATGAAAAAAACTCCGCTTTCCTCTTCTCTTTGTTTAATGACTATCTATCTTCAATTGCTGGCCATTGCTTAATAAGCGACGCGTCAGCGCCAAAGTTAGTGAAGCAAAAGTCTTTTCGGAGCAGCTGACATCTGCTGCTGCATCATCGTCGGAGTCGGAGTCTTAGTCGTCGTCGTCGTAGTCATCGTCTGCACTTCGCGCAACATTTAATTAATTGTCCTGCCAGACCATGATGACATACAAAGCAAGCTAGTGAGCGAAAGAACACTAAAGCCAATTGCGTCGCAAGTGCACCATAAATGCCACAGCTTGCAGTAGCCAAAAGACGAGACTGCGACGGGGATGAGGAGAAGGAGGAGTAGGAGGATGACGATGAACTGCTGACAGCAACCGACAATAATAACAAAAGCCGCATCCACTGCTGCTGCAATGGCCTTAACTTGACGTTGATGATGAGTCCAAGATGCGTCCAAGTGCTACGCGGGCCAACAGCCAGCAGTCAGGAGTCGGCAGCAGGAGTCGGCAGCATCTGCTGTCAGTGTGAGCCGTAAAAAGGACATCGCAGCAAACGCTTTGACTGACAGCAACAGCAGACGTTCTTAATGTCCAGCAAAGAGGTAAACACTTCAATAAAACGTGTGTGCTATCTATCATTGTGTGTATGTGTGTGTGTGAGTGTGTGCAACAAAGCTATTGTCTGTCCATCTTTAGTCGCGACATTTACGAAATTGCATTCCACATACGCCACGTGCTGCCAACACAATGAAGAAATTTGCTCTGTGAGAGCAAGCATTCTTTTAGATTTTCATTTTAAGTGAAGAATTTTGTGAATTACTATATATATATATTTTTTTTTAATTTTATTTTTTTTATTGGTTTCACTCCTTTTAGTTTTACACTCGTAGTTTACAATGATTACAACTTTACTTATCATTCACAATGGACTTTCCTTAAATCTTTTTTTATTTAAAAAAACATCAGCTGCATTAGCAAATGCAAGCAAAATGAACTCGGAGTCAGCTTTTTAAGCTCTCAGCGCTCAGCTCTCAGTACATTTGCAGCTTTGTGGTCGTCTCTCTGTCTGCTTTGTGGCAAGTGGATTCCAAATTATTTCATTTATCTGTCTGTCTGGGAGAGCGGAGCGTAGGGAGTGTCGAGGGGCGACACAATTAAAAATCAACAATACAACCTACTTTGAGAGCAGTTTTGAGTGCGCCAGCGGCGATTCCATCAACAAAATTCCATTACATGGCTGAGCCGGCCGAAAGGACTATAGGCTCACATACAAAGAGCATTTGAGATATCCTAAGGAATTTGCTGGACTCGAGCCGAAGATGAAGTCGAAGCCGGCAATTGGCAAATGGCAAATGGCATAAAATGACCTGCAGCTAGAAATTTCCAATTTAGCAAATGACAAAAATTGTTGCGCAAATTGATTGCATTGCATTGGGGGCTGCCAGCAAAGGGGCGTGGCTGTTAAGCAAAGTAGGTTACGCGGGAGGGAGAAAGATGGATAGAGGAAGAAAGTTGAAAGAGAAATAGTAAAATAACGCATGAAGCTTAATCACATATCATTTGCAAAATGTCTGACAACCTGATTGACTGACTAACTAATTGGTATTTAAACTAGTTTATATCCTAGACAATTATAAGCAGAAAGGGTATATTAGTTGGTGTGCAGATGTGTGTGTGCAGGTTAAGGAATTATATGAGAGACAGAGAGAAGTTGGATTGGCATGCTGCCTCGATCAGACCAATCAGTATGAATCAGCTCAGTTGCAGCTTCACTCGCGTCGCCACTATAAAACGGCGATGCCGCCTATGGGCAAGATCAGTCGTTTGCCAGGTCTCCTGCTGGACAGTCGCAGTGCTGTGTGAGTACTTTTATTTATTTTTGCTTAAAATCTTCTTTAACTTATTAAATACTCTTATTCCCTCCAGCGAATACACAGACCGACCAACTCAAGAGCTTAGCTGTAGTTCCATTCCAGCTATACAAGGGCGATGCTGCTGCCGGGAAAGATCAGTCGTGTGCCAGATCTCCTGCTAGTCATAGAGAGGAAGAGGAGAGAGGAGAGAGGAGAAAGGAGAAAGGAGAAAGGAGAAAGGAGAAAGGAGAAAGGAGAGAGTGGAGAGGAGAGAGGAGAAAGGAGAGTGGAGAGGGGAGAAAGGAAAGAGGACACAGGAGACAGGAGAGAGTGGAGAGTGTGGAGAGTGTGGAGAGTGGACAGTTTGGTTGGTCTGCTATATTGCCTCGCTACCGATCAGACCAATCAGTATGAGTTAGGTAGAGAGGTCAGCTGCAGCTTCACTCGCGTTGCCAGCTATAAAAGGGCGATGTCGCTGCCAGGCAAGATCAGTCGTGTGCCAGATGTCCTGCTAGTCGGTCGCAGTTCTGCAGTTTCGAGTGCTCAACTGCAGTTCCACTCGTGCTCCCAGGTATAAAAGGGCGATGTCGCTGCCGCGCTAGATCAGTCGTGTGCCAGGCCTCGTGCTAGACAGTCGCAGTGAGTACTTATATTTATTTTGCTTAAAATTTTCTTTAACTTATTAAAAACTCTTATTTCATCCAGCGAATACATAGACCGACCAACTCAGGAGCTCAGCTGCAGTTCCACTCTTACTCCCAGCTATAAAAGGGCGATACCGCCGCCGGGCTAGGTCAGTCGTGTGTCAGATCTCCTGCTAGTCATATGAGAGAGAGAGAGGGAGAGAAAGGAGAGTTTGATTGGTTTGCTATATTATCTCTCTAGCGATCTGACCAATCAGTATGAGGGGCGATGCAGCTGCCGAGCAAGATCAGTCGTGTGTCAGATCTCCTGCTAGTCGGTCGCAGTGCTGTGCTGTGTAAGTACTTATATTTATTTTTCTTAAAGTCTTCTTTGACTTAATAAATATTCCAATACCTACAAGCATACATACAGACCGACCCAACGCAGGAGCTGAGCTGCAGTTGGAGTCCTGCTCATCAAATTTAAAAGGAGAGTCTATTGCAGCGCCTGATCACTTGTATTTCAGTTCACCTGCATCGCTTCAGTTTATGTGTGAGTGTAAGTATTTATATATAATATCTTAAAAACACATATTGTTTAGTTATATATTAATATTATATGTATTTTGTATTTAAATATTACATTAAATTGTGTTTAAAAAAATATAATAAAAAGATTATTAATAATATTTTTAATAAACTGATTGAAATTATCCTTATATTTATGAAAGTTGAAATGATTTTTAAAAGAATAAATATCGTAAGAAAACAGTCCAAACTAAACTTGTTCCTGAAGCAGGGCGTTATTCATACAATTATGTTAAATTTTACTCTGATTTATGACAGTTATCAGGAAAAGGATACTCCCGCCCTCACAGCTCCTCCTCCAACTGCTGCTCTTTACAGTGTTAAGTGCAAGTGTTAAGTGTTTACAATTCGAGTTATTTTACATAATATCAAATGACAACATTAATAATGCCTTTCATTATGATGTTTATCGACTTTTTAACAATAAATTTATAATTATTATTATATATTATAATAATACAGATAATGTCGACAACTAACTTAACTTTATGATTAAATTATATATTTTTTCATTTAAATATATATTATTTCATTAATTTTTAAAGTTTTCAGTCTAAAATTTAATTGTATATACCGATATAGTTTAGATAGCGGCATCATCGCCAAAGATAATAGTTTCAAGGGAAGAACCTGCCCAATACTTCTATGATCCTGTGACAAAATAAACTTTAGATGCAAGTGAATGGGTATTTTGAGCGAAGTGCTTAAATAAATATTAATGGAGAGAAAATATCAATGCAAATTACTGTAAAGTCAATTATAGAATATTAATCAAAAATAGCCTAAAGTTATATGTATACAAACAATAAACATTAAACTGATAATAGTTTTGATAAGTTGTCATAAATATTTGTATATGGAAGCAAAATAGAGAGAAAGCAGCCGATGAGACTTCTATTCTGCTTATTAAATGTATATTTACTACTTTGTATGTGTCAAAAAATATAATAATTAAAATAAATCAATTCCTAAATACTAAAATTAAGTTGTCAAATTTAAAGAGAACGCCTCTAGCCTAGCCTCGCCTCAAATGTCATTACCCACAACTCTATTCCATGCCTTAGTCAATTCCATTTATTCTGCGACTGCCGTTGAACAATCAATGCATATTAATTTGTCAGTTACGCCCAAAAATAGTTGGCATTGGAAATTATGTGCTGAGCTGGCGGCGACTGGCGACGATGCCGCAGACAAAGTGACGACAACGCGACCAGACAGGCCATAAAAGGATGCCATGAGCTGAGGCTGAAGCCGGAGCAGGAGCTGCTGATACTGCGGCTGCCTGCAGCAATAACTCAAATAATAATCATAATAAAGAGAGTAAAAAGAATGAAACGAGTCCAGTTACTACGGCCACGACTCAGGCCCGGCGCACGTAAGTATGCAACAAAAAACTAAGGCGGAGAAAGTCAATTTGTTAAGCTGCAGCAGAAAGAGAGAGGGAGAGAGGGAGGGAGGGAGAGGGAGAGGGAGAGGCAGTGTGGAAGCCGACTGAGGCAGAGGCAGCTAAAGTGGTTGGAAAATATGGTGGCAAAGCCCGCACACGATAAACTAACCGAGGAGCCGCAACTTTTCTTTCACTTATTTTATTATAATAAAATTGATTTCTTGCGTAGGGAGGATGAGGACTCCGAGCGGCGCTGGCATAAAAATTAATATAAAATGAAAAGTTTGAAATTTATTACAAATTGAATTGATTTATGCAGGCTACTCCCATCCACTCCCATCCGCTGCTGCCAGACCCTCCGGCTGCTGCTGGCAAAGGTGACAAAGTGAAAACTTTTGCTCGTTGGCAAATTAAATTGGAGCGCCGGGCATCGATTGAAGAGCGCGGCTGGGATTTATGCGTGAAGCGTTAATCAGATAAAATGACTAAAGCCAGTAAAAATCTGCGCATGAATATGCAATACGCCGAACCATGCCGAGTCTCCTGCCCACTTCCATTCCCACTCCCAGCTCGCCTGTCACTCCGGCTTCGAATTCTCGAGTGTGCATGCAAATGCGAGGGCCACGCCTAAAGTTATGCGCCCTCACGCTTACGTTGTGCAAAGCTCTGCCACACACCTGCCATTACACCACACACACACACACACACACATACTGTTTTTTAAATATATGCCATTTATCTGTGTGTGTGTGTGTGAGAGTCCAATAAACAAAGGTAAATAAAAACAATAACAATTGCTGTGCACGCCGCAGTGCACACAATTAAAATAACACTTGTTAAAATATTTATTTTATGTAGCATGTTTTACACACACTCACACACACACACACACGGACACACAACATCAACTTAAACAAAAAATGAGCTGTGAAAAAAATGAGCTGAAATCGCTGACCCTGGCAGAACGAAGTTTATGTAATGCAGAGATTGCACTCGGTTTCTCTTTTTGTTGCTTTGTTTTTGTATTCCTTGTGATATGCATAACATTAAATTTACGCAGAACTGCGACAGTGCACGGCCAGCACTTTCGATTATGC
The DNA here is from genome assembly GCA_035045145.1 of Drosophila meridionalis. Taxonomy (NCBI): domain Eukaryota; kingdom Metazoa; phylum Arthropoda; class Insecta; order Diptera; family Drosophilidae; genus Drosophila; species Drosophila meridionalis. The sequence continues at coordinate 4,272,164 of JAWNPG010000040.1, forward strand.
AGCTTAAGTTGCAAATGAAAGTAAAAATTTTGTCAACAAATAAATATAAATATAAAGAAATAAATATATGTTTAAATATTAAATATTCATCAATAATATTTTATAAAATTATTATATTCATATTTACAATAGTATTCATATTTTATCAAGATCATAGTCATTAAACGGCGTAAAGGGTTCATGCTTAAATGATATAGAAGTTCTTCAGCTATTTTTTGTTTATTCGTAAGAAGACTTCAAATACCCAAGGAATTCGCAGCTTAGCTTGAGTGTGTATTTAAAATTTGAGTTTTATTTTAGATATTTACTTGTAAGTAAGTGAGTTTACTAGCTGCAAGTTTTATATTTATTTTAATTTATTTTTTACTATTTTGTTTTCTTTTTTGATGCGGGTCAATTATTAAGGAGTATATTCTTCTGTCTTTTCTGTATCATCTTAGGCAATCATGTTTTCCATAGTTGAACAAATTCAGATGTAATATCTCCCACAGAGAATATAATAATCTAATAGTTCATATTAACAAAAGGTTTATTATGATGGATCTCGATTGAATATCATTTAATTTTATATATTCTTCGAAACTTGACTTTTATGCAAGCATTTGCGCAAAATAGTTTAAATGCTTATAAATGTTTTAAATATATCCCGCCCTATAATTAATAGATTTTTAGTCCTGGAATAAAGAGTTGCAGATTATAATAATTCTGTGCTCCTTAATATGAAAAATCAAGATTTTATTGCAGGCTGAGTAAATGATTGTCAGCCAATACACCACATCAATTAGATTCACACATCATTAAACTTCTCTTCAAATTTCAATTTAAGTATCTAATATTTCAAAAATAAAATAATAAATCAAGCAACCTTTTTAATTATATATTGATTAGCAAATAAAAAAACCTATTGAGTTTCATTAAATCACATTTAAATTAAAGCTTTTGCCATACAAACAGCAACTCTACCCCCACCCCACACCCTCTTTCACTCTCTTTTATGTCTGTTCAAATAAAAAAAAAATTGCAATTAAAGTTAATAAAATTCATTGAAGCCTTTGAAAAATTGCACGTGTCGATGGCCAATGTCGATGATGGACGTCAATTGAATTGAAAAAAAGAGAGAAAATCATTTTCAAATGCATTAAAATCAAATTAATTACTCTACAATAAACACAAACAGGCCCATTTCTTCAATTAAATGTGCATTAAATATTTAATCAAAATAGCTAACATTTCATTAAACATGTAAAAAAAAAAACTAAATTAAATTTGTGATTGTTTCTTTTATAAAAAAAATAAAAATACTTTAAAAACCATTGTCTGATGCTGCAGCTGGAGAGTCCGCTTCTCCAGCCGTGGCAAACAGGAAATGAATACCCCGTTCGAGAGCGAGAAAAAAGACGATAACCTGAGCTACATTTGGAGCGGAAATATGTTCAATTTAGAGAATATCAGAAACACACGAACAGAGCGAAGCAAACGTGGCAGCCGATTGACTGATGCACACAACAACGGCTAAGAAAGAGTATTTTCGTGAATATAGAAAATTGAATGAGCATTGTCGGTAGAGATGTTGGTGAGAGATGGAGGAGAAAGCGAGTATTGCTTTTCCATTTAAGGCCTAGTCAGAGCTGGACTGTGTTGAATAGAGCTAGCACAATTATTTTATGATATTTTTTTTTGTATATTAACAATTAAACTCTTGCTTCCCTTTGGACAACTTTATCTAAACTGAAATTGCTTATTGAAAAATATAAAAAAACTAATATGGGATATAAAGCTTAGAAGAAGACAAATGATTGCAAGTTCAGACTGTGTCAAGCTGGTCTGAAGGGCTATCTAAGTCTTCTCCTAGTACTGGTGCGAGGGCTAGCACAGCTCTGAGTTGCATATGCTAATCATCTGGTCAAGGAATCTAAACTTCACAGTTATCTTTGGCCACTTTCATGATTTTATCTCCAACTTTTGGAATCTTGTGGTTTCGGCCCGGTTCTGGAGTCTCTCAAGTGACTTCAGTATTTTTGCCTGTAGAACATGCAATTGGTTCAGGCGCGTCTTGACAGCAATTCTATTGACTGCCTGAAATGGTAGTGTGTCTAACGAAGTGACATCGGTCAGCAGGTAGCAGCAACAGCAGTCAGAATAAAACCAAATGCAGCAAAGCGAAACAAAACAATGCAAAAGCCAGCGAAGTAAACGTGTTCGTTGTCGAAAAGTTAACAAAACGGAGAGGCAAAGCACAGCGATGAGACGGCGGCTGTGAAGGACCAGTCGAGTAGCAACTGTAGCAGCAGCAGGAGTATGAGCAGCAGTAACAGGAGCAGCAGTAGCAATAGCAGCAGCAGCAGCAGCAGGAGCAGCAGCAGCAGCAACAGTAGCAGCACCAGCAGGAGTAGCAGGAGCAGGAATAGGAACAGCAGCAGCAGCAGGAGCAGGAGCAGGAGCAGCAGTAGCAGCAGCAGCAGCCAAGTGGCGGTCATTGTGCGGCTGCCTGGACAAGCGAAGCTCCAGCTTCAGCTTCAGCTGGACAACTGTCAAAAGGACATGCACACGAATGAATGCAGAGTGGGCTGCGAGGCGTGAGTGGACGAGGCCATTTCCATGGATCAACATCCGCTGCCCGTCCGTTTAGAATGTCAATTGAATCATCGTTGGGATCTTTTGCATCGCTTTGACAATTGAACTTCTCGAAATTGCTCCGCACTAAATGCAATTAGAATGCCCTTTTTTTTGTGGCTTGTAGTTTGTTTTAAACTAATTTGTCTGCCAGTGACTGCAAGTGTGTGTGTTAGGGTCTCTGTGTCTCTCTTTGTGTGCGGGTGAGTGTGTTTAAATGGAAAGTGTCAAACGCAGCATTGATTGTCATTCATTATGCAATCAATATTGATGACTGTGTGGCAAGAGCAGCGCGGCAACCACTGAAAAGTGACTTGCCAATCTTTGGAGGCGGCAGATGAAAAGCAGCCCCAGCCAAGGCACAGCACAGCACAGCAAGTGGGTGTGGTTGGAAAAACTGCCAATGCCCTGTAAGGCTGAAGAGTGAAGGGTGTGATGAATAGAATGAAGGGTGTGTAAAGATTATATGTCGTAATAGAAATTAACATTTAAAATATATAAAAAATATATATATTATTTTATTAAAGTTAAATTTTATGCAAGCTTTCTAGTTTTACATCCATTTCTCCTTTGAATTGCAGAGCTCTTCATAGAAATTTATTGTAAAGAAGAATTGTTGGTGGTATGATGAAAAGAGTGAAGGGAATGTAAAGGTCATTTAACATAATAAAAATGTATATACATAATATTTAAAATATATTTATTTCTATATTTTTTCGCTTCACGATTTACAAGACTTTGCTGAATAGAGTGAAAGGTGTGTAAAAAATTTAATATAATTAAAATTAATATTTAAAATATTTAAGAAATATAATTATAATTCCAATTAAATTGAATTAATTTTTGTTCTCTTCCTTTTATTTGTTCCTTTATTTTACAGGGCATTTCATAGTCTTACACTGGAGTGGCCCTCAATTTTTATTTGACTTTTCCTGCTGACATTTTTCATGCAATGTCGCGCGCTGATTGATGAATGAATGAAACATTGTGTGTTGCTCCAGTCGTCAGTTTTTTCAACCGTGAAAATATGTCAAGTGGACAACGGAGGCGGCCACTCAGGGCCGTGCGTTGCGCAACTTGTTTTATCCGAAATAAATCACCTTTCTATTTTAATTCCGATTGTGCTTTTTAATCAAAATCACATGTGCGTCACAAAAAACTTCTTGCCGAAACTAATATCGACACAAAAAAGTTATACAAAGGCAGCAGCAGCAACAAAATAAAGTGGGAAAGTAGAGAACTTTAGGTGGGCATTAGATTCGTTTTGCAGCTGTGTGCCCGAGCTGGGCTACAGCTGAGTCAGCCAGCTAGCCAGGGACATAAATCAAACTTAAAGTAAAACAAACGGGCTGGGGCTCTGGGGCTTGACGACATTAACTAATGGTGAGCGGCGCCTGCTGATAAGGTGCCAGAGCAACCTAAACAACAATCAACGTGAAGCGCTACTGAAATATTGCAATGGAATACGGAAGTAAATGTTGCATCATTTAACATTTAAACATGCTAAAAATCATCGCTTTCGCCCCATATCCCCTGCCTCATGTCTCGTGTCCCGTGCCCCCAACGGCACACGTGTCTCTTTCTCACATGTCTGCGCTGCATGCGCTTGTCAAATAAATACACAATAAATGACACACTCACTCAAACAAGTCGCGCACCACCCGATTCCACCGGCACCATTCGTTCGCCAACCTTTGGACCTCTCAAGTGTTTTGGGTGTGCATGGCCTCCAATATACACAGCGTGGCAAATTTAAGTGATTGAAAGGCAGACTCGAGCTTCTGCCGGGTGTGAGCCACTGCCAGATACAACGCCCCACCTCCACCTCCACCACCACACACACACTCGCATAACGATAACCGCCCTTTGGAGTGGCACAGCCCACGTCTTGTCATGCCCTGCCACGCCCACCATTGGCGCACTTGAAATGCTCTTAGTGCATTTGGTTTTACGCTTACATTATTTGGCATAAAAGGCGCGGGCATGTGCTGATGTGAAGCCACTCGAAAGCCAAGCAAACGTCGTGTTTCCACTGCTGGGAAGCAGATTGTGTTAGCATTAGAAAACTTCTCAAATTGTGTGAAGTTGGAGATAAATGGGAGGGCTAAGCTTTATATTTGAAAACATAAAAAAATTTTAGGAAATTGTTTATCATAAATAAAAATAATCTTCGTCAGATTCTAAAAAAATTTTGTTTAAATATAAATATTATACTGTAATACTCTGACTACATACAAATAATTTACCAAAATTACTAAATATGATACTAAAATACTAAATGTATAAATACTATACTTAATACAAAACAAAAAATAAAGAATATATATAAAAACTAATAAATATTAATTTAGGTGTTTAAGTATTTACTTTGCTATTTATTCATAAGACAAATAATAAACTGAAAGAAGAATATAAGAAATATAAAATATACTAGATATACTGAAATATAATATTAAAAAAAAATATTTTAAATTATTTTCAATTACTTTCAGCATCTGCTGCACAGTGGAAACGTTTTGCAACGCCTTCGCAGGATTGTGCAAATTGTGTATGAATATCGTGCACTAAAGTGTTTGCTCAATGTGTTTTCATTGTGTGTAGGAGTGAAGTGTGTGTGTTAGGGCATGTGTATGTGAGTGTGAGTGTGTGTGGGAATGCGGGTGTGCGGTAGTTTGTTTTGAGGGGGGCGAACGATATATGTAGCTGCAATTGTTTGAGCATGACTTGATTACGCGCCAGGTGAGCGAGGCGGCGTCTGATTGGAACTTGCGTATGCCAAAAACTTGAGCGCACTTTAAGTGGAGCAGCCAAACTTGGGGCTTGACTGCCATTAAGTGGCCATTTCTGTTGCTAATGGCTGGGGTGGGCTTAACTCTGGACCTGGCTCATACATCATGTTAATGTGCAAACGTTTAATGCAGAGAGCGATACGAGAGTCAGAGAGAGGGAGAGAGTGAGACAGAGAGAGGTCAGTCAGTGCCTCAGCCTTTTGCTGGGGCATCATCAGTTATGGTTTCAAATCGAAATACACCAAGGAATCGGCATTGATAGGACCGTACACACATATGTATATATGGCATGTGTATTAAATGCTGAGGGTCTGTTCTGTGCCATTGAGCATAATGTGCTAGAATTCAATTTGACAGCTGACAGCAGATCAAAGCATAGACAGATGGACGGACGGACTGCAGACTCTCTCGGGAGCAACGACTGGAGATTATCAGGATTGGCTATTGTTTCGATTCTGCTTTAGCTTTGCCTTGGATTAATTTAATTAAACGTCGCTCAGTGTCTCCGAAGCAATTAATGTGCAGGAAAATTTAAAAATTTAGATGCTCCGGCAATGGCAAGTGACAGTTGCCAACGCATCGCGCCGGCTCCAATATTATTTCCTGCTCGAGAGAAACTTTTTGCACATTTAGCGAGTTGTTTTTCTTTGGCCGTGTGACACACGCTGTGAGTGCTCAAAAGTCCGGCTCCGAGTCCAAGAGCGAGTCGGTGTCCGTTTGTCCCCAACTTGACTTGCAGCTTATCAACATAGCCGGCCAGCTATCTGGCTGGTCACTTTAGCCTCCTGCTGCATCCAGTGCTCCTTCGTTCCGTTGAGTGCATTAATACGCTTGCATAATACTTTAATGTTGGTGTCTTGTCTGTCGTGACAAACGGAAAAGCTGCTGCAGCAGCTAGAAAAGCTAGAAAACTCTCTCGCACTTTGCTTTTGCTTGCTGGCAAAACTTTGCTGTGCAGGAAGCGCAAGAAAATTAAGAAAATACTCATCGTTCTCATCTACTTCTGGCTGCTGCTTCTTGCTCACTGCTTCTTATGCTATTTACGACACTGCACATTGAAATTATACGAGCCGAACCCGGACTCCCTCCGCCCGGCTGCCATTTGGTATAGCAGAAGCAAAAGCAAAAGTCAACATGATGCCGGGTCTAAGCCAAAAGCAAATGTCCAAAGAAATTTCAAGTGTTGTAAAATGGCAACATGGATTGTTGAGCAATTTGTGATTGTGTGTGTGTGTGTGTTGAGAGCCTCGAAAAAGTTTGAGCCACACACAAATGGCCAAGCAAAAACTTTGGCTCTGCTCCACATTCTGCAAGGGGGCCTTGAACGGGTCTTGAGATATGAGCACAATTAAAACTTAGCGCGCAAAGGCCAGTTCCCGCTTGCCGCACATCAAAGCCGGAGCTTTGAATGATAAGCCAAATGCCGACAGTTTACTAACTGAACAAAAGCAACTCAAATTGGGCTTCAAGCAGCTTTTCCAAAACTTTGAGAGCCTTTTGCTAGTTGTATAGTGAAGAGAATATGAATGTTAATATAAAAGTAACTCATTTTGAATAGGGATTGCAGTGTATTTATATAAACAAAATGACGGAGTGTGCTAAATTAATTAATTAATCATTCATTAATTAATAAATTTAACAAAAAATTAATAAAATATTATAAATAATTCATAAAGGTTTCTTACTTATACTGCATACCTTGCTACAACTTTCTTACATATACTTACTACTTGTCATATATATAACTCAAAGACTATACAAATCTTCGCATTTTTTTACGGTTAGTTAGTATTCTCCTGCAAATAATAAATCAATCTATCCGCTTGAGATTTTAATACAAATTCAAAGAGTTTATGAGAGAATATGGCATAGAGTTTCTCTTGATTTGATTGATTAATGGAATATTTGTTCAGCTTTAATAGCTTGTCAACTCTACTACTTTGTAATACAAATTCAAAGGGCAAAAACTACCTAAATATTTTAAAGACATTCTTAATATTCTCTCGTATTTAACAGATTTTTTCAAGTCACACTTTTAAAGTCATTCAGTTAGTTTATTCCAAATAATTTTATATACAATTTCCTTAAATTTTTATTTTTATTTTTTGTTAAAATCAAAACTTTTTAACGCAAACTCAAAATGAGCGAAAGAACAACTTACGCTGGCCAGCGTCATAAACAGGATTCAATGAGCAGTAAAGCGGCAATAGATTTGAGTTATGGTTATTAATAATGGCAGAACAATACAGGGGGCAGCTACACACACACACTCACACATACAGATCCTGCTATCTGCGCAGCTCATCATCAGGATAGACAGGACACAGACTCGCAGACAGTCAACATGGCACATGCAGCAATGCAGACTTGTCTGGTCTAAAAATACAATATAATATAGGCGGCGGGCACATCATGTTGCTTGGCTTGGCTGCTGGGCCAGCAGCGAACGGCAAACGGCAACAAAAACAAGCCACGAACAACGCTGTAGGTTGGCCCCAGTCCGCAATCTTTGCTCCCACATTACAACGTGTGAATCCAATATTGGGTTCTGGCTTTGGGCCTGGTCCTTGCTCGACTCGGTTCGGCCCGTCCCTCTGCCGGAAATGCCTTTGTCTGGCTTCATAATATTTTGCTCGTTACTTTTTAATATGACTCAGAACAACATCCGCAGCATCCGAGGCCAGACAGACGCTGACAAACAATGCAAACGGCCGAGGCTGAAGCTGGAGCTGAAGCTGAAGCTGAAAGTTCCCCTCACACACACACCCATATTATCTGCTCTAACGACAATGCAAAAATCTATCCAGAAGTGAGAATTTTATTACCATTGCTAGGACTATCCGTCGAGCGAGGCGTAATCAGTGCATGTCCCTGTCAACATCCACCTTCCAGCTTGGCGTAGCATGAAAAGAGTGTCGGGATTACTCATAAAATTGCGATATCTTTTGTCACCTTTGTTGGTCGGCCGCCGCAGGGCTGAATTATGTGTGTGTGCGGGGTGGGGAGACAGTTGAATGCAGGATTATTATTGACAACACTGGGGAGAAGGGGAAGATGGGGAATATGGAACGGGAGTGCCGACCACTGCAACTAATGGATGCCTTTCCCAAAGGACCAGAGCAAAACCCCCCAAAGGCAAAGCTCGGCCATTAGCATTTATTGCTTATGATAAGCTACCCCCAAAAGAAAACAGTTCACAGCTCCCACTCCAGCTACAGCCCTTGGTCTGGGTCCAGCTCCAGCTTCAGCTCCAGCTTCAACCCCAGCCATGCAAATGTCGAAGACTATCTGTGCCACGTCTGCTGCTTCGATAACAATTGAATTTAACTTGAACGAAAATGTTTTTGCTTACGCATCAGCCAGTCATCCGATTGCACACAAATTTTATTTAAAAACCATGCTTGACCGCACTTCAAATGCCAAGTCAACAGGCAGCAGAGAGCAGGAAGCGGGCAGCAGGCAGCAGCAGCAGACGTCGACATTGGGAATCGAACAGTTCGGATCATTTGCTGAGCTATGCGCTATGAAATTTCTAATATTTCATATTATTTGTTGCTTCCTCTTGCTTTGTCACAGACCCTTCACAGACACCTGCTGCACCTGCTGTTGTCCTTGGAGTCTATCCCTACCTCTCTCTCTCTCCCTCTTTCTCTAGCTGTCTGTTTTTCTCTTCCTCTCTTTGAGTTGGGCTCAAAATCGTGTTCTTTGGCAATTGAATTATTTGCAGACACACAAAACTCACATTGAGCATAGTGGCAATAAGCAGACTTTGTTTTGTTTGTCAGTGGTTGCAGAGGAGATACCCTGTATGTTGAGAAGATAACCTGTCTGCTTGTATTTATGTGGTTAGATATATCTATTTCTTATCAGGTTTAAATATACGCTACGGAAAGAATTTATTTGAGATAGAATTTCTCCTGATGAGCTGAAATGCTGCAGTCTCTGAGTATCCTCTGAGTATCTAAGCACTGCAGTTCAATCATTATATATCATTAACACTTACTACCCTATAAATGACAAATCACCCAAGTCTCAATTCCCCATTCTACGATCCAATGTTGTATATTATTAAAATTAAAAATATTATATTTTTTTTTATTTTTTATTTTTGCTTATTCCTTCATTACTTCTCATTCTGCTTTATTTTCGCCTTTTTTTCATATTTTCTTATTTCTTATTAATCTTAAACCTGAAGAATTATGTTAATTGTTAGATAAGATTCTTTAATAAATATAATACATTTATTAATTAACACTTTCTGTTTTTAATAGTTTCAATAATATCAGTGACCATATTTTTCTGGAAATTAGGACATAAATAAAGGCATCAGAAGTTGCCCATCAATAACATCTTCAGGCTTGAGCAGATTTTTAAAACTTTCTCTATAGTTTATACGTCATACTCCCTTTATGCCATCCCTGCCTTCATCACTATCTCACATGCCCAGGGTATAGCAACTTCAACTTCGCAATACTAAACTTCGTAATGCATTAACAACACGACAACATTTGACATTTCAATATTGCAATATTGAAAGCCTTCGGTTAGTGACACGTATTAAAAGAAAGGAAGTAGCTGAGCTGAGGCCAGGACGACAGCTGTTGCTGTCTCCGATGGCGTGCTAGCTGACAATTTTGAATATGACTGGGAACTTGATATGATATGCCAGCAGTGAGTCGATAGGGATTGGCGCGTGCTTTGCCTGACAGCATATTAATATGTAAAACCTTTTTTAAACACATTTCTGGCTCATTTGTTAAGACCAAGCCAACTGATATCGTAAGTAACTGTGTTAAGCAGCGCCAACTGTTGAGCCAGAGCACTTTAGATAGTATATGTATGCACTTGTGTAAACACCAAGAGCTAACAGCTAACAGGAAAGCCTTCGTACGCCAATCATAATTTCGCCATCTTTAGAGTGGCCATAACACTTGCGCCTTAACTGAAACTTTCACTCGACGCGCTAACAAGCGGCTCATTGGCGCACGGAATGAGGCCAGCTGCGGGCAGGCCTCTACCTAGGTTGGCAATTTAAGAATTAAGCAAACTGTGCACCGGGTCCCCAGCACCGAAAAAACACTTTAACTAAAATTAGAAAAATACCGTCGACTGCAGCGAGGCGGCCATAAAAACTAGCGCAGGTTGCAGGCGTTCACATTGACGCCATTCCGTAATCAGCACTTGCAACATGCCAAGAACGTCGGCAACACTAACAACTGCAACAGCCAACACAAGAACAACAACAAGCTAACGGGTAATAAGCAACAACAGCACTGTAATGAAGCTATCAACCGTAAGATGGCGCTTAGGCACGCAATCATACTTTGGGGTCGAGCAATGGAGCTGGCAAATGGAGGCAAGACCAAGCCCTTACACGGGCCACAGGCAACTGTGGGTGTTCCACGCTTTTGGTTCTCTACAATTTCACTAAGATTTGCTAAGATTTCATATAAATATATTTAATGTAAAATTGAATATTTAGTATCAATGGAATAAATTTTGTAAATAATTTTTAAGGTGTCCTGTATTCTTAATCCCAAAAAAAAAAAAATAATATTTTATTATTTATTTATTCATTTTATTTCAAAATATTTGCTACAAAATTGACAATTTCTTTGATTTCATTCCGTTTTTCAGAACATGCTGGCTGTATCAACTGGTCCGCTCGTTATCGTCGCTTGGTTCACATCACGCCATGCCCGGCACTCGCGATGCGGCATACACGGCGTATGTTTAATATTTCCGCAGCAACTATGCGCATATTCATTTTGACGACGCTTTGACGTCGCCATCGTCAACGCGGTACGTTGACCGCTGGGAACCCGAACCCGAAGCTGTTGCTACATTAGCGCTGCTGTCATGCATGTTGCCCCATGCCAACAGCCAGCCAGCCAGCCAGGCAGCCTTTGCCGCATCGCATGTCCCATACGCTAACTCGTATACCCCGTGGTTGTGACCTAAATTTGCAGTTTATGAAAAATATATGTGTAATATAAAATGTAGCCGCTGCATGCATAAAACAAAAAGTATGCGCCCGCGCCCGCACCCGATTCATATTTATATTTATACAAGCATAAAGTATATAGAAAAATATAGAAAAAAAACTAACGCTGGACGAGTTTATAAAGCGTGTTGTTTTTCTTCTTCTTCTTTTTCTCGAGCGCCAAATGACGACAGTAATGGCGGTGGCGAAAGCGGAAATGCCCCCGAGCAGCACTGCCAACATCACAGAGAGAAATCACATTGCGTATACGTCATGTGGCACAAAGGTGGGACGGGTACGGGGCGCGGGGGCCACCTTCGACTAATGCACTTTTCCCCACTGATTGGCGTGTGGCAGAGTATTTCGGTAAAAATTGCGACATTTTCTAACTTGTCAAATTAAAATGGGGCTGCAAGAGTAATTAAATTTAGCTTTAATGAGAGTTAGAGAATATTTAAGTGCGGCCTTAAAATATTGGCTTTTTAGGTAAGCGCTTGACGGTGGTTAAGATGGGAAACGGCAGCTGGCAGGCGGCCTATGAGGCGTATGCGTAATTCATGTGAAATACATCAAAGCACTATTGCTGAGAGGCAAAGTGGGGGCTGTGGTTTATTGATGTGGCAATGAACGTTTAACACTTCATTAAAAGCCATTCAGCAAAGTTGTAGACAATTAAAGACAAGCGATGGCACTTAACACATTCCCAATGTTCATTGACCGGCAAACGAAATAAAAATTGCAACAGCTACTTCAGCGCGAATGCTTCATTAAACAGCAACAACAGCAGCAACAACAGCAGCAGCAGCAACAACAACAACAGCAATGTGTACAAGGGCAATAGACAAAGTTCCCGGGCCACAAATTACACTTGGCTTGGCACAGCACAAAATGGCGTAAAAATTGCAACTGCTGCTACCAGGAGGCAAAAATATTATTGAATGTGTGTGAGAGTTTATGTGAGTGTGCTTGTGTGTGTGTGTGCTTGCCTTGTGCCTGCTGCCTGATGCTTTCTGTATTTTTTATGATGCTTGAAAATAAATAAACACTCAATACCCAATGCCAAAGAGCAGACAGAGCAGAACTTACAGAGGCCACAGACAGCAGCGACAGCAGCAGAGGCGGCAACCGCGCACATTCAATAAATCTTCAGGCTTCTGAATAGTCACTTGAGACGTGGCAGTGGGAGAGTGAGAGAGAGAGAGAGAGAGAGAGAGAGAGGGCATTCAGCAAAAGAGCTCAGAGGAGCTGCTACGATTTGAGCGGCTTTCATTTTCATTCCATAATGGCAATAATCGCGTGCCCAACTCCATAATGATGATGATGTTGCCTGATAATGCTGCTCGAGTGTGTGAAAAACGCAGCTTGCACGGATGTCTGTTGGGGGAGGCGACTGTAAGGAGCCGGCCTCTAATAGTCTCCGCACAATACATAACTCAGAGTCAGAGTTAGAGAGTTCAGCAGCAGGAATAGGACCAGGAGCAGCATCAGGACCAAGACCACGAGCAAGGCCAATTCTGCACTTGAAAGCCAAAGACTCGAGCAAATAAACAAAGCAAAACAAACAAAGTCCTCGCAGAGCATAGGAAGTGCTGGAGAACAACGTAAATCAAACGGGGCGGGACGACGCTGCAAATATTCAATCTATAATGGCATTTACACGACTAGAAACAGGATATGTAATATCCTTTTTCGGGCGGGCTTCTCGGCGAGCCTGAAATTTGTAAACTCACAGCCCACTTGCCGGTGGCCAAACTTATTTTGAAATAAATATGGCGCTGGCCTTTTTACCAGGCCCCATAAATCTCAGCAATTTCCGTTGTCTGCCGTGGTGGGGGTCACCCGGCCAACCAGCCTTCCAGCCAGCCGGCCTTCCAGCCACCAGCCAGTCAGCTAGTTGGCTTAGTGCGATCCGTTCATGGATTTGGTATTACAATTTATGCACACGGGATGTGCCTGTAACTCTTTGCTGCTTTATTTACTACTCACATTTCAAGGGGCAGGGAAAAGCCTTTGCCTCTACCTTCTGCCCTTCGGCATATGCAAAAAATCTTGTTAATGGATTTTTGTGCAAAGTATCGCAAATGCTGAAGCTCTTGGGCCTAAAAAAGGTCAAGTGATTGCTTACCAAAGTTACAGTTTGACTGTAGGCCTGAAATGGATTAAAATTTCGAACAATGTTTAAGTGCAGAGTGGAGCCAATTTTGAAGAGAAGTAATTTGAAAGTATTTAGAATTAATTTTGAACTGATATAAGAATAATTGTAAGTATTTATACTTAAAAAATTATGTGATATATGAATTAAAAGTTAATTGATAAAAAAAATTAAATACAATAAATGAAATAATAAAATAAATAAATAAAATTAAAATTAATTAAATAAATAAATAAATAATAAATGTAGTTCAATAATTAAAAGTATTTAAAATACAATTGTGTCGTATATAAGAATTAAGATTTGGTACATTTAGTATATAATACAATATATATATAAATTTAGTACATTAATTAAAAAAATAATTTATTACATAAAATTTATTCTGATATGGGAATAAATATTATGTGGAATAATTAAAAATATTTTTAATAAAATTCTAACTGATAAAAACTAATATTTTTTACAAATATTGACAATAAAATGTTATCTGATATAAGAATTAACATTTATTTCAATATTTAAAAATATTTTTATTTATTTATAATAAAATATTATCTGATAAAAATTAATATTTAGTACAATAATTAAAAAAATTAAAAAAAAAAACTTTATATGATATGGCATATGAATTTAAGTCTAGTAGAATAATTGAAATTATTTACAATCAAAATGTATCTGATATAAAATTTAAATTTCAGTAAATATTACCTTTTGTAGTTCGGAGAAAGGGCTTTCAGTCGGACTTTACTTTCCCAGGTTAGTCAGCTTTATAGGCTTGAGTGTGAGTTGTGCCTGTGGGCAATCACACACCAAAATTTTGACAACTTGAACTCAACTTTATGCCGAGAGCTGGACAAATTTGCAAACTCAGCGCTGATGCAGCACGAAATGGAGTCACACACACTTTCTTTCCGCCACCATCTTACCATACCACTAGACTCTGTTTCTCTCTCTTTCTCTCTTTCTGTCTCACTGCTGACACTTGCCACGTTTGCCCTGCCGTCTGCTGCTCTATCTGCTCGTCTGTCACACAGTGTGTCACATAATATGGACAATCACTAACCACGCAAGTGTCAAACAAACAAAACGAGCGCAAAGCATCCGCACCCGCACATGGTCACCCCATTTGCCAGGCTGGCAAAAATTTGCAAGCAAATCCTATTTTCGCATAAGGGGTGCACTCACTCAGAGACAGACAGACGTATGGAGGAGGAGGAGGAAGAGGAGCCGGGACATCAGACGGCATGAACCACATTCGAGTGCTGCGGGCGGTTCGATATTTTTTTTTGGCGCTGCTTCTTCGCTGGAGTCATGTGTGCATGTGAAGGGGTGGGTGGCAGGAGGCTGTGGTTGGGGCCTGCTGCTGCCAGCTGCTGTTGCTGCTGCTGCTGCTGCTGTGCACACATCAATCTCGCCCTAACTTTTGCAGATACGAATCTTTCATTTTCGTATTTCCGTTCAAATTTCGTGTAACTGAACTGGAACTTTAGAATGAAAAACGGAATCTTTCTTTCTTTCTTTTTTTGCCACTACTCTCCTACGGCAGACAGACAGTCAGTTGGTGGGGCAACACAGACTCGATTGGCCATGGTGCCGCATTTTAATGTTGCCCCCAAAACACACTCACATGTTGCCAAAGATACTCTTTAAGGACTCGCACTGCTGTCGAGAAAGTAGCAAAGTAATGCAATCAAGTCTGGAGTGAAAAGTAGGTAAAAGGAATTCCTATTCTTATTATTTCTTGTACATATTTTTGTGTTATATACGAGTTAAGGGCCTTTATAAATTTTATATTGATTACGTTGGCAAATATAATTGTTTCTCTACAATTCAACTTGTTAACCTTTTTTTTCATTTTTTTATTTTATAAAACAACATATTAATTATTGACGTAGAAAGAGAGTTAATTATCAGATTATATTATTAGATGGACATTTGATATAGGTACTATCAAAATTAAATTTGTTTAAGAATACATTCTAAGATTTCAGATTTCATTGGTCTTATAAATATTTCTCTTAAATGTCTTTTAAAGTATATGATAGGTAGGATATAAATAGAAAGATTGAATTATTAATAAATTGAATTGAAATCTAATTGTATCTAAATATTTGCATTTATTACATCTCAAGCCAATTTATCTTTTAATATAATTATATGATACATTAAATTCTCTCAAAATCTAATTTTGTCTTCATATTGTATATGCACTTCTTGTTTATTAAACATATTTATCTTATAATACACTTATAACATATATTGAACTCTCTGCCAAACTAAATAAATTTGTATTTCCTTTTTAATTAAACTTATTTATCTTTTCATAGATTGTACTTATATAAGAAGTTGAATTCTCTGCCAAATCTAATTAAATCTCAATATTTTCGTTACCTTTTGTTTAAACATTTTTATCTTATAATATACTTACTTGATATATTGAATTCTCTGCCAAATCTAATTATAACTAAATATATGCACTTATTATTTCTTTAACATGTCTCTACCTGAATTGACTTTTATGTATTCTATATAGGCATATCTAATTATTTCTATGCATTTTCACTTAATATTTCTTATACCTTATACCTTTGTCTTATAATGCATCTATGTATATTATATATCGTGTGCTCTACCAAATCCAATTCCTTCTACACATTTTCACTTCACTCAATGTCTGAATTGTTACCTCGCCTTATGAAGTGGGCATATTAGTGGGCGTGTATGTCTGATAGTCCTGTCTCTCTCTCTCTCTCTCTTTCTCTATATCTCTCTGTCTCTATTTCTTCTCTCATTTTTCTTCCACATAAAATTTAAATTTCTTCATTTGCTGGCAAGTTCAAGCAGCAGGTCCAATATATTTTTTTCAGCTTACCAATGTGTAGGTGTATGTGTGTGTGTGTGTGAGTGTGGGTGTGCATGGTTGTGTGCCTCTGTCTATGTAATGCACAAAAATTCAGGTCATGTGCGACCAAAAGTAAGTGGATGCGTTCTTATCAGCGCATACAAATGTTTTATCTCGCTCGGCGCGTGTGCAAGGCATCCTTTTCTGTGGCTGGCTGACTGTCTGTCTATCCGTCTGTTCCACCAAAATTGAGCAGGAGCGCTCCAATAAAGTTAGCCTAAGGCTGCTCAAGAGTCAACAAAATAGCGCTTAATATATATACAGTATTATATATAAAACTTTAAGCTGAAATTAATTTTTGTTTTTTACTTTGACTTTCTCTGCTTCTGTGTTTGATATAAATTAATCTGTTTAGTATACTCAACCAAATAGAAAATGAATGCATTAAATTTATTTTATTTATTCTGCAAAGGTTTTTTTGCTGCTCCTGCTAAACCGCTCCTGGCTGATTTGCCTGCTTGGTTGGTTGCCTTTCTCTGTTGTGTTTTGCCAATTGTCGGAAGTGCCTGCGGCTCTTGCATAAGTCACACACATACACACACACATATACACATATACACTCACACATAGCTTACACATACTCTGTGTCGCACACATGCACACAGGCAGTTAGACACTTTCTTTTGCTACTTGAGCTTCCGTTTCCGCTTGCCTGGCTGCCCTCGCGTCCGTCTGATCCGTCAGCGCTGTCTGCTTATTTACTTATGCATAGCATATAACCTTAAACATAATTTTGTTTGCTTTTGTGCTGTTTTGTCTCCTCGCTTTGCATGCAATTCTGCTTGGCCCTCGCCAATGTCCCAATGCCACGCCCCCAGCTCTTAACTTTGTTGTACTTGTTTTTATTTTTTTCGTTTTTATCTAGCGTCAAATTTTATCTATTTGATTCGTGACATGAGCTCAAAGTCGGAAACCAAAACAGAAAACAAAAATACATAGGTTAAGTACTTAGAAAAAAAGTATTTCAAGATCATATTTAAATCTCATCTAGATAATTCTGTGTTAGCTTATAATTTAATGCGATTTTAACTGGTTTTGTTTGTCTTCAATAAATCACACAAAACTCTTGCAAATTCTAACAATTAAAGCTCTTCACATTTGCGGATTGTCGAAGAAATTGTATTTCAAATTGCCGCACTTTGGCGGGCTGACAACAACCATGTCCTGTTCCCGCAGCTTCTTCAGGCGTTGTTGTATCTCCTTAAACTTATCGTCCAGGTCGACGGCGCGATTCGAGATGCGCACATATTTGAGAGCGTAATGTAGATCGGCCATCGGTAAATTGTTCTCTTTGATAAAGAGCAGCGCTTGTTCCGTCTCTGCCTCGGTGAATGTCTTAAATGAGATGGATATTAAAGAAAGGATAGATATAATAGATAGAAAATCATTTCTCATACATCCACAACCTCCGGAGAGTATGAGAAGGACTCATCATTGAGCATTAGGTCCTCTTGGTCCTCAGACATTGTGCTTCGTCTTGCTTTTGATAATTCTCACTTTTAATAATTTTCACTTGTCAGATGGATTTCAACAAATCGTAGCTGATTTTCAGGTTTTATGTTTTAGGGCATGGCCTACTATGTGCACACAAATCCCCACTGTGGTCAAAATAGCCCGTCAGCAGCAGCAGCAGCAGTCGCAGAGCTGCCCTGACATTCCGTGCCATGTCAGGCCATGCAAGCCAAACAAAATCAAACCAAAGCCGAACCAAACCCAAGTGAACCGCATTTCGCATTTGCAGTTTAGTCGGTTAACCGCTTTTATAGCGGATTTAACGCATTTTCAGTATTCTGGAACTGGTAGCTGGCCTTTGACACCCGCGACGAGTCGTCTGCACCAAAACATGCCAAAATATTTGAATCGAACAATCAACGCGAGGAGCCTGCCGCCTCCCGCCACACCGTGGCGTGGCTACGTGCATTTTCCATTTCCCATTTCCCATTGAAGGCCAACCTCTTCAGCCTGTCAACTGTGCATTCATTTCGTACAGTTTCTATTGCTTTATTTCTCTGCCAACTGACATTGTGTGAAAGTTTTGACTGCCGCCTGTTGACCGCCTTTCAATATTATTTTGTTGGGGCTCTGCGCCACAAGCTGCCAATTTTGACACTTGAACATTTTGGATATGTGTGCAGATACATGCACTTCAAGCAATTTCATTAGGGATCAAAGTTGTTCAGGCAGCAGCAAGAGGAATGCAGTAGCAAACATATGCCAGAGACCAACTGAGTGAAGGCTTTGTATTCAGTTCAATTAATATAGTTAGGTAAGCCTTTATTATAGTTATGACTGTGGAATGAAATGGAATGCTTCTATGAAACCTGGCCTTTGGCTTTATCTGGCAGACTTCAATATGGGAACTGAGAGCCCAGCAGATAAATTCTAATGAGAAGAAGAGAAGATGTTTATTTGACAAGTTTATTCCACATATATTGATATATGATATAATTTTTTATTCATTTTTATTTTTTTGGTATTTTATTGAAAGGCATTTCATTCAAATTTTAAACTAATAAACATTAGTATGATGGACATTGATATAACGTATTTTATTTCAAAAGAAAAATTAGCTTTAACTGATGAAAACAAACAAAACAAACCAATGGAAATATTTTTTATATTAATTTATTAAATATATAATTCAGAATGGCTAGAGAAAGCTTTGTCAATTTAATGAAGCCAAAGGTGTTAATTAAACTTAATTTACAAAGCTGTCTCTCAGCTGTTGTTAATTTGTTAAAATATTTATATTTATCAAAGAAACTTTATAGTAACATGTAGCTACAAAATTGACTAAATATTTTTATATACATTTACTATAATACATAAACAGGCATATTTTATACATTAATTAAATTAAGTTATATATTGTAAACCCGAGTATAAAAGCATTATATTTTAATTTAATATATATTGCATATATATTCCCTTGTAACAGAAATTATTTCTAGAAAATTTCATTTCTCGTCAAATGCTTGCTGCCATGTGAGTAACCAAGAATTGTATATATTTTATTTTTGTTTCCCTTTCCGAAATATTGATTCAGTTGTAAATATTTTCGTTCAATTGTCTGTTGTTACATGCAAAATATATTACGCATATTTTTGTTGATTTTGCCGTATGCCAGCATATTGGCTCGCACATTATATTGAATGTTCTATGCCGTGCGTGTATCGCTTTGTTGTTGTTGTTGTTGTTTTTCGATATATCTACAGATGCTATATATGTTTTTATATGTGCGTGCACATGTGTCACTGTGTGTGTGCGTGTGTGTGCATTTATGTGCCAACATTTATCCATTAATTTGCGCAAATAAAGTTGCCACAACATACGCGCACTCACGAAACCGCAATTGAATCGGGACAGAGAAAGAGAGAGTGGTGGAGAGAGGGACAGAGTGAGAGTCGTGCTATCTCCGTTTGGCACAGCGAATATATGGATACGCTGAAAGGTAAACAATTTTAATTTATTTGCCCAATAATAAACCCATCAAATAGCATTGGGTGGGGGTCACACACACAGACAAACACACACACGCAGCGACATTCCCTATTGAAATATACAAATCAAATATGTTAACACGCATACGCCCCGTTAACAGTTCATTGTGGGCGTTGTATTGATGCGCGTGTGCGACTGCGTGTGTGTGAGTGTGCGTGTCTGTGAGCACGTGTGAATACATACACGTGTAGCTGTACAATAATAGATCGCAAATTATAGCGCATCACTGGCAGGGGCGAACCTGTGCGCACAAAGGTGTCTAATAAGCCTCACTGGCAGCAGCCGAAAGCTGAGAAAAGTAAATAATATTACAAGAATATACTTATGTGTGGAAAAAGTGAAATAAATTTGAGACAACTCTTAGCTTAAACGCTTAATTAGCATGCACGTTTTGGCAACTTTTATCAGCTACAATTCACATGTGCGAGCTCTGCGAGTCTTTGTTTGGGTCTGCAAACTTTTTGTCTGCCAACTTTGCAGCAGCAGCGACTCATTTGCTTGGCAAATCAAAGTGCAGTGGTCAAAAAAAAAAAGAGAGAGAAAGAAAAAGAAAGAAAAAAGAAAAGAAAGACAGACTTAACATGTTGTTGCAGTTGATGCCTCTGGCAGCTGTCTTGTTCTCAGCTGATTGCAATTAATTGTCAAACGCAGCCAAGTGACAAATGAACGCAGCTGGAAAAGCAGCAGCAGCCACCTTTAATGACAGCTGATATTTTATTAAAGAAATGCAACAGCTGAGCAATGGCTGCCAGCGCACGAATTGTTGAAAAATGTATGAGGAAAAGAGAAGAGAAGAGAGAGAAAGTCGGAGGCAGTTGATGCTGCAGCTGGACACAGCAGGAGACGGCGGCAGGAAGCGAATTGGCCACTCGAAGCACTTGACTGAAATACATCCGATTGTCATCGTCGGATGCCCAGATCTAAAATGCAAATGAAGCCGTCTCGCAATTTCATTTTCGGGCCTCGGCAGCAAATAAAGCGTCCGCTGCATTTAATTAGACATTAATATGGAATGCTTTTAACGCTTTTCTGCGGTTAAGTGAAAGTTCGACTTAAGGGCTTAAGCCGGTGCTAAGTTGAGTGTCGCAACGTTGGCGACGCGCGGCTTGGCATTTGCATTTTTGGGGTGCTTGACGAGCGGTCCCCCAATCCTCCACGCTCCACTCCCCAGCCCAGGCTATATGTGTGTTTGGCCCCTGTGGGGCTGCAACTAAACAATTTATTGTTTCAAACGGATTCGTCGTGCCAAAATTCGATTACTGGTAATTGCCCGTTGCCCAATGCCCGGAATGCCTGACAAAAGCGCAGTATAATTGAATTAAAAGCATGGCAAAGCTCAAAAGCCTCTCCCCCCGCCCCGCAATGATTAACGTTTTAAAGCGTCAAGTGATTAATCGGCGGGGAGCAATACGAGAGTCAACCGAACGAATGCGACACACACACACACCATACACCCACACAACGAAACCTAGTTACAGACAGTGCAATAAAAGCTCGTTAGTCATGGCTTTATGCATGAGTTTCGCATTTAATTGCGAAGCATTAATTAATTTAATAGCAAACATATATGCATCTGCTTTGCGAAGCAATGGAATTCATACCTCGCCTCTTTTTACGAGATTCCTTTGTGTGTTTTATTGCTTTCAATTATATTTGTGAATTGTTTTAATATTCTGATAAATAAACTTTCTACTTTCGTTGTTTGTATGTCGATTTTCATTCACCTTTTCTCTCTTTCACTCTCTAAAGACCTTTTTCTGTATATAATTTTTTTATTTTGGTTCGTTTGCGAAATTGCTTACTCCTTTTCGACTTATCTCTCTCTACCCTGAAGTCTGAGGTCTTCTATTTCTTTTTCGCACTATCTCTAACACTCTATTTCTTATTCTCGTTATCTCTCTCTATGTTTCAGTTTTTCTTCTACTCTTTTTATTTGTAATATTTTCTTCTATACAAATCTCTCACTTTTCTTCTCTCTGTGTCTTTGTCTCACTTTCTCTCTCTATAGAGATCTTTCTCTCTTTCTCTCACTTTTTTTACCTTCTTTTAATTTTTTCTCTCTATTCCGTACTATTTTAACGTATCTAACTTTATTTATTTTCTCCTTCTATTTCTATCTCTCTGTCTCTTTTGTTCTCTTCTTTCTTTCTCTCTTTCGCATTATTTCACTCTATTAGTCTCATGTTCTCTATCTCAATCTCTTCAGTCCACCTCTCTGTCTTTCTCATTCTTCTTCACTCACTCTCGCATTCGCTTTTTATCCCCATGCTAACTCTTCCAAGCACACATCGCCTTCCTATGCGATTCTCACACTTCAACAATGCATTTATTTCTCTCTTTTCATATATTTCCAACAACTCGAAATAATTTATATTGATTTCAATAACTATGCAGCTTTCAACATACTTTTCCACATTCGTTCTTCCTCTCGAGCGAACAAACGAATACTTCTATTATCTGTGTGCTATGCGAATTTCAATTATCATTCAGAATTTATTTTTTTCCTCCTGTGGTCGAACAAACTTTGCAAATCAAATAAACTTTAATGGGGGAAAAAATGCCGAACTGTTGCCTGCCCGAGGCCTGGTTTAGAACTAAAAAAAATAGTAGTTGAGTGGAAAGAAAAACTGCTAAGAAAACTATGCCAACTAAAGATATGCACTTACGTATTTAGTATTTGTATTTGTATTTGTATTTGTATTTGTAGTTGTTTTTGTATCTGTGTGTGGAGTGTGACTGAGTGAGTGAGTCAGTTTTCCGAGCGATGTGCAATGCCAAATGGAGGCGATTCAAAGTTTTTCCAGTTGTCGGCACTTTTTCTGTGTTTCCTGTTGATTTTGCTATCAAACGAGGTTCATTCCTACTTTTTTATTTTTGCAACGCACACAGAACGCAGTGAGCTATGATTGAAATAGTTATTTCTGATAGCACTTCAGACCAGTACGAGAACAGATAAAAAATTAACTCAAATTTGTATTGTTTTTTTATTTTCGCCATTTTTCGGGTTTCAGACATTGATAAGTTGACGCACACACAATGAATGCCGACAATTGCCGCCCAACGTGCTTCGAAATCTACGATGCCATTCGCAAGAGCAAAGAGTACCGTTATATCATATTCCGCCTCGTTACCGATTCGATGGTCGACGTGGAGACGATCGGTCCGCGCGACAACGACTACAACCAGTTCCTGGAGGATCTGACCCGCAACGGATCCATCGAGTGCCGCTACGGCGTCTTCGATCTGGAATATAGCCACATATGTGAGGTGACCAAGCAGGAAATCAAACGGGAGAAGCTAGTGCTGCTCTGCTGGTGCCCGGACGAAGCCAAGCCCAAGGGTAAAATACAATACCTGAGTTTCCTGCGCAAGTTCATGGAACAGCTGAAGGGCGTGCAGTACTACAAAACCGTTCGCGACAAAATCGAGCTGTCGCGCGACTCTGTGGAGGGCCACTTTTCCAGAAAGCATACCAGGCAATGATACAGGCTGAGAATCATCATTATATATATATTTACGTTAACGTACAACGTTCTATGCATTGGTTAATTGACTTTTGGAGTTCCATTAATTTAAATTTAAGCCGTGCTGAGAGCTAGAGATGTCGCAGATGCCCTGCGAAATTTGGAGAGTCAGACGAATTTTTAGCTACTATTTAGCATGAATTTAAAAATTGTTATTTGTAAATCATTTTTAAAATAAAGTAAATTATCAGATAGACAATCGACTCAGCTTGAGCTTAAACCACAAACTTCATATGCAACGTGAGACTAAGATAATCCCCTGGTTCTATATTAAATTCTTTATTCAGAGTGGAGAGGAGTGGGATGGAGTGGTGCAGCAATTGCTGCTGTTTATTTGTTTTACAATTCGCACCGCCAAGGACAACTGATCGCAGGGCGTTGACAAGGACACTGCGCAGCAAGTCGCTTTCAATTTAGCAGCAAACAGCCAAAGTTTTCGCTGCACTGGACAATAAGCAAGCGCAAAGTTGGCCCAGGGATGGGTTAGGCTGGGGATATACAGCATAAAAAGCCAAGTGGAGTGTGGAAAAAGCAAAAGTTTGCACTGACACAAGTAAAAGGTGTTACTTGTCCTCAAAGCTGAGCAGGAGTCGTGTGCAGCGCAGGTGCTGGGGCAGGAGTCGAAGGAGCCGCGCGCTGCACCCGGCCCATTGTTTTGTAATGGAGAAATATTGTTTAGCATGCGGCGACAGGAGTAAAGAATGAACATTGACAGCCAGAGGAAGGAAGCATAGAAGGGATAGTGGCGCCACAGATAGAGGCTGCCCCCCAGCAAGTTGCGCTGCCGCTTGGAATATTATGCATAATGGTTTTTGGTCTATTGACATTTATGGCATCGGACTACTGCAGCGCTGCGGCGGCTTCGCGACTGCGGCAATGCGAAAGTTTGTGGCGACCAAAGTTAAAGTAGAGTTCCTTGTTTGAGGTTACTTAGCTGGCAATGGAAACGAAAGTTAAAAGCCATGCAATTGAAATGGATACGGGAAAGTGCGAGTAAACGAGGCCAACCATCCAGCCAGCCAACACCTTGCCAGGTGAAAGCTGCTTATGTGCACGGCAGAAGCAGCTGTGGCTGCAGCTGCACCAGTTTATATCAAATTTTTTGCTAATAGCATTAAAAAATCTCACAACTCTATGCAGCTTAAAGACTGATAAAAACTTTAGCAGATTTTATAGGAAATTTTGAGTTTTTAGTTGATAATAAGAATTTGTACTAGAAGTTATTTGTAATAAAATGTATATATATTGTCTATGATCTTTTATTATAGCCTTATATGCGACGCTAGAAGAGCTAACAGAAAACTTGTCAAATAAAATATAAGCTTTTTTTACATAAAATAAAAATGAATAAATAAATAAATAAAAATGATATAATACATACATTAATAAGAAAAAAAATATTAATAAATAAATAAGAAATTAAATAATAAAAAAAATAAAAATAATAATTTATAATAAATATAAATAAATAAATAAAAATAAAAATAAATAACTAATAAAAATAAATAAAAATAAGTACAAAATAAAGATAAGTAAATAAAAAACAAATAGTAATAAATAAATAAATAAATAAAAAAATAAATAAATAAAAATTTAAGAAAATATATAATTAAATATATAAAGATATAAAAATAAAATAAAAAAAGTATACAATTAAATAAATAACTAAAATAATTAAAATTAAAAAAAAAAATAAAATTAATTAAGTAAATGAATTAATAAAATAAGTTAATTTTTAAATGATTAAATAAATAAAGAAACAAATAAGTAAAAATATAAATAATGAAATAAATATAATAAATATATGAATAAATGAATATAAATATAAAGATATAAATAAATATACAATAAAAAAAATAATTAAATAAATAATAACATAAAGAATATAAAGTTAAATTTAGCTCAAATTGCTTCAGTCTATATTGTTTTGCTTTAATTATTCGCTCGACTTTGCCAACGTTCCGTTTGATGGCTAATACTAAAGCGAGTGGTTAACCCACATCGATGCCAGTAATGAAATCAATTTAAGTCTGCCAGCCATTATATCTGCCAATTACGAGCTTGAGCTGTATAAATCCTGGTCATACCATTACTCCGCTCTAAACACAACAACATTATTCCTCTGATCCCACACACACGCACGCACACACACACTGAAATTGCTGCTGGTCAAAGTCCAATGCACTATCATGAAAAATGTATTCAATTTAAATTTGCCAATTAAGTTGGCCAGGGCTAGTCCGGACTAGTCCAAGCATTCGGCGAGTCCTGTAAATATGACAATTTTTCAACAAACTAAACTAAACGCTGACAACGTTTACGAGGGATGTGGATGTGGATGTGGATGGCAGGGGAAGGGTGGATAGGCACCTCTGTCAAATGGAAATTCGCAGGCGGGCAACAGAGTCGTTTGTTTGGTGGCATAAAAAGCATTTTGAATAATAAATGCATAATTCCTAGATACAAAAGCGCGTGCCATAAATATTCCATGATAAATTATAGAAAAGCTATTAGGCCAAACAAACGACGGCGCACCCAGGCCTCGGCCCGTCTCCTGCTCGCGCTGCCGCCTCCTGCGCTCGCCCACAATTTAATGGCTGGACTGCGTTTGACATTTTTCAAATGGGGCTATGTGAAGCCCAAAACAGTTAGGCATGTGCATTCAGTGTGTGTTCGTGTATGTGTGTGTACGTGTGTGTGTGTGGGCGAGGTAGTGTGTATCAGTGCTTTTATTTATGTAAATTTGCGTAAATTACCATGAAAATATTTACGGTAAATAGAGCATTTTAAATATTAAAGGTAAATAGAGTTGGGCAGGCTTGTGTGGGCGCCTGCATTTGACTTCAGCTCGAGCTGCAATTTGAGACCGTAGACGGTTGCCCCTGTGGAGTTTGAAAAGAACTGCAACATACAAGTTGCACGCTTTGCATTTAACGCAAATGTAAACACGAAACCGGAAACGGAAGCATCAGCACTCAGCACTGAATACCTTTGACGACATGCTGAACAGCGAGAACAAAAATATATCAGAAAGAAAGCAAAAACAAGAAAAAATAAAAAGAAAAATGAAGAGAAACCAAATACAAATTCAAATCGCAAAAAGAGCTGCAAGAAAGTCGACTTTTAGCCCACTCTAGCGGGTGAGGGAAAGCAGCCAAGGAGACTACTCTTAGATGGGGTGAGTAAAAAGGAATGCAGCTATTTCCTATATCGATAGCATAGAACTGTTGAAATATTTAATATAATTCACCTCTTATTTTTAAATAATTTTATGCATGTCATACCTTAAACTTAAGAATAATTATAACTGAAGTGCATCTTTGTAACTCCTTAATCTTCATCTTTATTTTCATTTTCATTACTCAGTTTATGCCCAACAACATCTTAGAGAGTACTCACATATTTAATCAAATCAAACAAAATTATAAATTCAATTTTATTTTAAGCACAACCAGCAAATGCGAGCCGAGCAGAGAGTAATGCATCTGGCTTGAATATAATACAATAATAAAACAACAACGTCATATCAATGAGTTTTGTACTATTGTCATTAAATTATATAATTATTGCTCTTATTTATTCAAAATTAGTATTAGGAAATGTATATTTAGATATAATATTTATATTTATTAACATAATTACAACATAAAAATAATTTATTTATTAATATAATTAATAAATTTATATTGTATGTAGCTATATTTATAATTATTAATGTATATTTTTATTTTATTTTAATATAAAATTTTTAAAGGAATTTAAGCTCCTCAAAAAACTTTTGTATGTAATTTATATGTAATCATTTTTTGTATTTCTAAATATATATTTAATTTTTTTTATTAAAAATATTTTTTTGATTTTAAATAAATTTTGTTATATTTAAATAACAATTTTTTATTTAAATATTGTTTTAAATTAAAAAACTTTCCCTTCATTTTTATATTTAAAAAATTAAATAACTGCTTGTTTTGAACATTTTTAAAAATTTAATTAATTTTACTCTATCATTCTACAGGCTTATCTAGAATGCAAATGTTGCAAACCTGTTGACAAAACTGTGATACTCCAACATGAATTCAGATTTACCTTAATCGCAGCTGACACAACGGCTCAGCATATGTGTGTGTGTGTGTGTTGAGAAGTCTGTTTCTGTGTGTATGTGTATGTGTGTGGGAGTCATCGTGTGGCTCAGCAGTTAAATTAAATATTCTTGTCAAATGCAGCAGTCAGTGAGTCAGTTGCAAATGTTGCTCTAACAATTTCAAATATTTGCACCGCACTTCATAGATTTTAGGCTTTTAAATAATAAAATACAACAGCAGCAGAGACAGCCGTAGCAGTAGCAGCAGCAGCAGCAGCGAGAACAACAAGTAAAACCCAAAAACTAAAAGAGAAATACTATACGAAGCGCTGAGTGCCAACAGGATGGAGGCAAGGACGAGAATGTCGGCTCCCATTTCGACAGTTTCCCGTGCAAAGTGTCTTTTTTGGTCGAAAAGTGCTCTACAGTTTAGATATTGTATGTGTTTCTCTATTCTGTGTGACTGTGAGTGTGAGTGTGTGTGTGTGTGTGTGTGTGTGTGTGGGTGTGGCTGTAAGATGGGTGCTCTATAAAACATTTGCTTGTGAAGTACGTACTTAAATTGCATTCAAGCTGAGCAGCATTCGTCCTCAAGTAATTTAAGTACATCGCACAAGATCTATACAAATGCTGTGAGACTCTGGGCTGAGTTGTTAAATAAGTTGGCAGGACGTGTGAATGAGTTTTTAAATATGTGTCGAATTCATGTTGAAAGCCTGAGTGGTTGGTGGCTGCTCTCCGTTTTTATATGGGCCGAGACAAATGCTTGCAAAATTCATTGCAGCCAGAGCAAATTGTGTGGAACGAATGCAGGCGACAGCAGGCCGAAGGACTCCGAGCAAAAGCCACCCACGGAGCAGAGAAAATGGTGTAAGAAACCTTTAAGGATTCCTAAACATTCTTGTATAACAGAAAGTAACTGAAGGTAAGTTTATCTTTTTTTTATAATATCCCATAGCCCATTAGTTTGATTGTGAATATGGCCCATAAATAATAACGAGTTGTATATTTGTATAGCTCACGTTAGGAGCACATTAGCATAATACAACGAAATAGGAGCTGCTGATGGACACCATTAGATAATGCCTGGGGCAGCACACAAAAGGCAATTAGTAGGCCCTGCCACGCCCCTCGCAGCGAACCCCCCACCGAGTGCATTGAGCGATAAAAACTAATATGCCCATTAAAACAAGCAAGGGCAAGTTGATTTAATTAAAGAAACAGAAAAAGTATAAATATAAAGCCAAATGTCTTGCTCGTTCAATTTAACCAAGCAAGAAAATAGATAAACGTAAATATCCAAATAAAGGAGCACATTCGGGAAACCCTTTTGGCCCATATCTCGCTGCTGCCTATATGAGGCCATCGGCCATCGGCCATTGGCCAATTAGCCTCCGCCCAGTTCAAGCCATATATTTCGCCCTGTCCGACTGGGCGCTGGGACTTCAACAATTTCTCGCATTACTTCCGCTAAATTAATGCCGATTGTGGTGGACGGGCCGATGTTGGCGTCGGAGCGTCGCCAACTTGACAGAGCTCGGATTTGCCTGGAAATAAACAATGGAAAACTTTTCAAAAGTTACCAAACGAATTTGAGGTAGCCAAATACAATAGGATGCAGATAGCAGGTGGGGAACATAGATTCACACACACACACACACACACACACACACACATACATATTTATATATATACTATTATTAAGTTCTAATCTGTAAGTCACGTATAAATATACAATACATATATAAAATGGGAGTTTTTTAAAAGCTGCTTTGCTTTAATTCAATAAAATTGGGCTTAAATGCCGCAATACGTTAATGTATTCCATAAATTTAGGCATAAATCTAAGCTGCTTTGACGCACAGACAAGGCAGAAGCTGAAATTTAGTGAAATGATTAAATAAATACAAAATTTAATAAAAATCAGCAGTCCAAAAGAGACTTACAGTTATTGTATTTTATTATAATATTCTCAACTTCGTTTTAATTTCAATTTTTAATTCTTTATTTTAATGTAACAATTTGTTTTTAATGTTTTTAAATAAGAATGAATTTATATAAATTTACAAAGAATTACTTTATCATTCAAAAAAAGTCACCAAATTTAAACACCATTATTTTTTATATTTACGTATTATTAATTGCTATATATAAATAGAAGTATTATTCTAAGTGTGTTTTTAATATAAATAATATTTTATTTGATAAATAAATATAAATAATTCATATTTGTTAAAAAAAAGTAGAAAGATTTAAAAAAAAAATATAATTATATTAGTTTTAATTTTAATTAATTTATTTTATGTTGAATACAATATAATTCTATATAAAATTGCATAAAATTAAATTAAAATAAGTGAATTCAAATTAATAATGTTATTTATGTGTTACGTGTTATGTGTTACCTAAAATATATTTAACCAATTTATATTTATGTGTGAATATTAAGTATTTTCATACGGATACAGATAATATTTGCGACCCACCCAAATTTTTGATCGAGTGAATTTGCTTGCGGCACCACAGTTCACAGTTGAAGAGCCTGCTGTGCTCTACTGTGCTCTGCTCTGCTCTGCTGTGCTCTACTCTGCTGTGCAAATGTACATTGAACCAAGGCTGCGCTTTACTTTAATTTCTTTTCGCAACGCTTATTATGTATTTTTCGTTTTTGAGTTTTTCGCTTTTGCTTGTTTCGTTGCTCCAGTTCCTTTCTTTTTTGTTATATTTTTCGATGGCGATGGCGACTGTCGTGTTGCGTGTCCCATGGCCAAAGTGTCGTCGAATTAAAATTCATGGCAGCGCGTTTAACTGGCGCTGAAAAACGCGCCCAAAAACTGCGACTGCGACTGCGACTGCGGCGATGGCTGCGACATGCCCACTCCTTCTGGCCGCTGTTCGTCTTTTACAGTGCTGTCCAGTTCAGTGTGTACATAATTTCTGTTATTTATAGGCGGCTATAAAAAACGAGGTCACTGCGTAGTCGACATCAATGTCTGGCAACGACTTTTGCCTTAATTAAAGTCGTTAAATCGCATAGTGAGGTGCGTTTGCTATTGCTTTAATTGTGAGTGTAGGTGTGTGTATGAGTGTGTGTGTGTGTGTGTGTGTGTGTTTGTGATTTTAAATCAAATTAATGAACTGCAAGGCGACTAATGAGCAGCTCATAGATTTAAATGACCCGCTCGGTCAATGGCCGTGGACCACAAGAAAGGACTAAGCAAAACACCGCAAAAGTTTCTCGTGCTCGACTTGAGAGAGCCCAGCGATAGGGTGAAGAGTCTTTGGCCAAGAGCCGACACTTTAAGTTGGCAACTCTGGCTCACGGCTGCTTTTAATGGCCTTCGAGTGCTTCGGCAGCCAGCAATGTTGTTGGCCAGCTTAATCGGCTCATAAACAATTACTTAACATTATAACACAATTTTCAACTTAATTGTGCACAATTGCAAAAAGTTCAAAGGTTAAGTGACTGCAACAATGAGAGCAACAAGGAGGAGAGAGAGAGAGAGAGAGAGATGGGACGAGGAAGACAGAGAGTGGCTGAGTCAGGGTCTGAGAGAGACTTAACATAATGAGCGTGGAGTTCAAATAATATCAATTAACTGCAAGTTACGTGCTTCGGCTAATTATCTCGCTTAATAAAGCGCCTAATGAGTGGAAGCAGCTGCCAACGCCCAGCTGCCAAAATACAACAACAGCAGGCGAGACAAAAAGAGAGAGAGAGAGAGAGAGAGAGGGAGCGCAGACTGGCAGACATAGTTCTCTGCTTTTGTGTGCTCCCACACGCTTTTCATAATTCGACTGCTGAGAATTTTCTTACGGCTCTGTCTTTTCTTTAGCTCACTTTTTTCCTCAATTTTCCAACAGTTTTTCCGGCTCTTCTTCATTTCTTTTTTCTGTTTCTGGCTAGCCGTGAAAAATAATTAAACTTAAATCGCTTGGCAGCTTATGAAATTTAATTGTTATGTCTTAACCGTCTCATGCTTTTTGCCATTTAAGGCAGTTGGGCGTGGCTTTAAGACGCGCGCCTTTGGAGGCCAGAATTTCTATTTTTCTTTTTCATTTTTCTTTATTTTTGCTTGCATTTGCATTCGCATTCGTATTTGCCTGGCTGGAATGAATTTCAACACGCTAAACTAAGCAAATTTTTTACACATTTTAAACAAGAAATAATAAACCGTGTGTTCGGTAAATAAAGGCCAAAGTTTCATGTGTGTGTGTATGTACTTTAGCATGTGTAGTGTATGTGCATGCGTGTGTGTGACGTTTGAGCTCATTAAGAAAATTTGTGCGGTCGCTTTGGCAACTATTTTCACTCTAGAGCCAGCGCCTGGAATGTAAAAAAATTCTACAGTGGCAGTAGCAGATATTTATAAAAAAGGGATTCCAATAAGTAAAAAAATTATTTTTTATATAATTTATAAAAAATACATTTTAATATATATTTACATTTAATTTTCAAATTTTTAATTTATATGCCATTCCAATCCCATTTAATTTTTATTTATTTAGCATTTCATATATTTTGTAATTATATTTTCACATAATCTTTCATATTCTTCTGTATATTTCATATTTTCATATTCTTCTGTATATTTAGTATATCCTTTACTACTTAAGCCCCTCTGGATTATAAACAAATCTGCCCCTGACTAACTCTTTCACAGCATTTGCACGAATTCAAAGTGTTGCGTTGGCCAAACAAAAACCAAGTGAACTCTGCATAATTATGCGCAAAGTCCACACACATATATTTGTATGTATATAATACACATATATATGTATATATGCTTATGTATGTGGAGCACACAAATATTTACTTTTCATACAAACAGACACACACATATACACACATACAGAAAGGCGCCGTGGAAGTATAATTTATATTAGCAGAAGGTTAAGTGCTGTTTAAATATTTAATAATTCAACCAAAAATGGAAAATGGATTCATTATGCGTATTTAAGCTCACAAACTAACCAAAATAAATATTTGGCTGTGCGGGTATTTGGAAAGAAGCGCGTTTGCAATTTCAACAAATTGCATTGAATATTTATGAGCATATAAATACAATATGCTGTCCTCCTCCACACACTCTAGTTAACAAACATCAAGTTAAATAGTGTTGAAGTAGAAGTTCTTTAATATATAATAATTTATGATAATAATACTGCTAGGATAGCCATACAAGAGGATAACTATATATTCCGAAATAGTAGCGAACTGGATTGTGTTCATTCGAAAAGACTGACGGAGAGCGATACGGAAATCCCACAAAACCAATACGCACATTTTCGAAGTAAAATTGA
Organism: Drosophila meridionalis; assembly: GCA_035045145.1. Taxonomy (NCBI): domain Eukaryota; kingdom Metazoa; phylum Arthropoda; class Insecta; order Diptera; family Drosophilidae; genus Drosophila; species Drosophila meridionalis. The sequence continues at coordinate 4,305,016 of JAWNPG010000040.1, forward strand.
AAAACTTCGAAGGAAAATAATATTGATAAAACCTGTATGTACATGATATTCGTTGAAGATTTAAAAAATATTACAGTTTTTCCAATATAAATATTTTTGGATTATTTGATTAAAGGCAGGTAAAATATAAAAAATCTGGGCGGTCGATTAAGAACATTGTAAAATACTAACTCATTCTACCTGGCTAAATTTGCAACTTTCCTTTAAAAGGGGCGAGGTAATTAATTGAATTTCAATCCAAAATATATCGAAAATCAAAATTTCGTAAAGTTAACATGAATCTATATGCAAAATTTTGTGGCCTTAGCTCCAAAGTTGTAGGAAATATAATTTTAAAACGAATTTCCGATATGGTTTAAATTCGATAACATTACAACAAAAATAGTTATTGAATTTATTAAATAAACTTCAGCTGCGCTCGTTATACACAGATCTACAAACAAATTGTGAAGTCTCTAGCTCGTCTAGTTTTTTAAATTGAAGCGTTCAAATATACCGACAGATTGACGGACGGACGGACAGACGGACGGACAGAGGTAAATCGAATCAGCTCGTCACTCTGATCAAGAATATATTCACTTTGTGGGGTCTGCCAAACCTCCTTCTGCCTGTTACATACATTTTACAAAACCATTATACCCTAATTTCGCTTTTTCAATGGGTACAGAGTATAAAAATCTATCAGATTTTGGAACTCTGTGCAGATTATCCTATAAGGATAACATATATAAATCTCAAGAGAAACTAAAATAGCTGCATTTTACATATTCCAACAAGTTATAATAAAATAACAACTATTTGAAAGTCTACAATCTACAATGTTGCTTGATCGTCTGCCTTTTCAGTTGCGGCTGTTGCTGCTGTTATATTTATATATATTTTTATAACCTTCTGCTATATGCCACTCTCTCTCTCTAGCTTGGCAACAAATTATCAGCAGTTAGCACAGCTGATGCACATTACAACAGCAATGGCAACCACTTAACCGCAACGCCCCACCACATTCACAGCCATAGCCACAGCCACAGTCTCTGCCTCAGCCAGGATTCTCTTGCCATTTAAAAGCCCGTTTGTCTTCAAGTTGATAGGTAGGTGTCAGGCTCTCAGGCAGCCATCAATTGAGGCAACCAAGCCGGGCTTGCCCCCAACCACTGTGTGCTCGTGTGGCCCAGTAAAAGTTTAGGTAAACCACATGCTACATTTTTCTTTACCAATCAACAGCCCTGGGCGTATTTTAATGGCACTCAAGCGTATGTGCTGCAGCTCGTGTCCTTGCGGCCCACACTTGGAGCAGCAGCAGCAGCATCGAGTGCTGGCACAGCAGATGTACGCAATAGTGAAAGAAAACCCAGAGCCAACCACAACATCAGCAAAAACAAAGCACACGAATTGCAAGAACTGCAGGCAACAGAACAAACAAAAACAAAAGCAACAACAACAACAAACAGAGCACACAGCATCCACAACAGGCAACAACATGAATGGACACAATGACATCTTCTCAGCATTGTATATGAGCCGCAGGCTATTTGTCAAACCAGTTTCCAACGTGCCACGCCCCAAATAAACATCAGCCTGGCCAGACAAACGTTCAGCTCTGGGGACCACCTGTCGTATGTGTAATGCCTCAACTCAAAAGGGAAATGAGGTTAAGGCTCTCGCCCAGGCAACAAGCACGAATGTTAACGAAAATATTAGAGAAATTTGTGAGAATTGTGCGAGAGAGAGGGAGAGTGTGAGAGAGAATGTGAGAAAGAGAGTGAAAGAGAAAGGTAAATCAGTTAAGACTGAAATGAGCTTGGCTTTCAAGCTGAAAGTGAATTCAATTGAAGAAGAAGAGTAGGAAATTAAGAGAGGAGGCAGTTAAGAGGGAAATACCTTGGAAAGTGCATTTTTTATAGATATATAAACTTGATAACTTTGAATTATCTTTTATTATAATATTATTATCACAACTGAATACTAATATGTCAAATCTCTCTCTCTTCTAGATGAAGGAAGAATCTGTCAATGGCTGCATCAGTTTATAACGAGGTATTCCTGAGCATTCCTCTCATAAAGGCATATTACTTGACTCACAGAGGAAAGCCAGATGCAAAATCCAGAATCAAAATACAGAATCAGAATCATCATTAGCAACAGCATCTAAATCAGTAACAGAATCAGAGTCACTGGATGACTATGAGGATGACGCATTACGTATATTATGTACTTTTTACATAATCTTTGAACTCTCTTTTATTATAATATTCTTATCACAACTAAATACTAATATGTCAAATCTCTCTCTCTTCTAGATGAAAGAAGAATCTGTCAATGGCTGCATGACTTTATAACGAGGTATTCCTGAGTGTTCCTCGCATAAATGCAAATTACTTGACTCACAGAGCACAGTCAGATGCAAAATCCAGAATCAGAATCAAAATCAGCAACAGCATCCGAATCAGCAACAGAATCAGAGTCAGTGGATGGCTATGGGGATGACGCATTGCGTATGTTACCCATTCGCCCAGTCACCCATTTGCCCAGTCGCATCTCATTCCGTGTGTCATGTGTATGACAAGGACGCGTTTAAATAAATTTTACAGCCTGCAAACATTTAAGAAATGCATCAGCGGCCGGCAGGCCGTCAGGCCGTCAGCCGCAGGATGGGCAGGACAGCTTGGGCCCGGGCAGGCCAGTAAATGACAGCGTTGATGGACAGTTTTGTGCAATTGCATTGCATATGGTTAGGCGATGTGCCAGTGACAGTCGCAGCGCCATCAACAAATGACTGCTGAACGACACCGAGTGCCAGCCATGAAGCGTTCCAGATAGCGCGAGTGCGCATTAAACTCCCAACATAATTATATGCAAATGCAGCGCCCCAAAAACTTCGCTACAATTAAAAGCTAAACGCACTGGACGATAGCGTCAACTTGCATTTGTCAATTAACCCGCTGAGTGCACAATGGGGCAAAAATCGGACAAATATCAGGAATTGTTATGAATTATAGGAAATGTCTTTTATAGAACTATATTTTATTAATAAGCAATGGAAATTTTTATAAAATAAATTTAAATTGAATATAAATAAATAAAATAACAATAATCATAAAAATTTTATAATAATATTAATGATCATTTATTAAAATATTCAGAAGAATTATTCTGATAATGATAACAATAAAGTTAAAAATATTGTTCTTACAGTGGCAATCAAACTGACTATGAGAATGACTATAACAATAATAATAATATTGATAATAATATTGATAAAAATATTGATTATAATATTGAATATAATACTAATTATAATATTTATAATAATACTGATAATTATAATGACAAAGCCAATGAGAATGACAATGGTGAAAATTATCATAATAATCTGGCAATGATAGTGACAATGACAATGAACATGACGATGATAATGACGATGATAATGACTCTGATACTGAAATTGATAATGATAATAATACTGATAACAAAAACTACAACGATAAGTCAATGCTAATTATAATGACAATGACAATGACAATAGCAATGTTAATGCCAATGAGCGTGACCAAGATAATAATAATTGTAATTTAGTAGTCTTAGTAGATTCCATACATTAAATCAAATATGAAATATGAAACATATCAAAAATGGGATAACCTTGGGTTAAGTCGAACAGCGCTGAGTGAGAGCACAACGGCAAAACCGCGAGATATCTAGCCAATTTAGTGTTATTGCAGTCACATAACTCCAGAGATTGCCCTGGACTCTGTCGTGCTTAAACAAAGGCAGCAGCAAAGGCAATGGCAACGGCAGCTGCAGCAGCAGCAGCAGCAGCTACGGCCGTACAATTAGCACTCGGAAACAGCAGCACGGCAACTAGGGAGCTGGGAAGCTGTGAAGCTGGGAAGCTGTTAGCTAGATGGTAACTGTGAATGGCTGCTGAGGAGTCGAGCAAATGCGAAATAATATTGCCGACGCACTGGCGAAACGGAAATGTAACTGGGAATTATTTAATTTGCAAACTACAATGCAGAAACGACTCCTGGCATTGTTTTATGTCATTGTTTGAAGTGGTTTCTCGAGCGCATTTGCCGGCATTGTCTCTGGAAACATAATTGTTATGATAACTGCAGCAGCGCAGAGTGCCTTTGAGTCCATGGCATGTCTCTGCCTCCCTCTCTCTGCATTTCTCTGTGCATCTCTCTCTCTCTTTCGCTCTCTGTGGAGTCACTTAGGCAAATGTCAGCCATATGCAATTCGACATGCGGTTCGCCGCGCCGCAGACATCTCAAAAGCCGTAAATTGAACCCACGTCGAGGCCAAATACTCCGTGCGCTTGTTCGTCTACCTGAACCATTTATCAGATGCAGACAGCCAGCCTTACGTATATTGCGAAAAGAAACAAAAAGAAAAAACCATCGCGAAATAGCAAATTTTTTGTTTGCAGATGAATCTTTTGGCTGTTGTCTGGCATGCAAAAGCCAGCGATGTCGTCGCCTGACATTTTTGGCAAGCTCCGCTGACAAGTTAATGAAACTCTGCCGGCGCTCTGATAGCCGAACAAAAACGAAATGTCGCCAAGGCTGGGCAAAGCTGCCAAACTAGAAAACCCTATTTATTGAACTCAAGAGCTACCCAAATAGAATCACAATCCAATTGCTTCGCTCCACTCTGCTCTGCTCTTCAAGTACCCAAATTTAATTTTTATTAAAATAGATGCGACACTTTATCGGCCAACAATGGCTAAATAATTATGGCCAAGCATCCACTTGGCCGGCCAAGCACCTAGGCCAGGCTAATTTGTACGTTATCAAGTATACGCAGCGTCAGTCCTACAATGAGCACTTGCTGCCGCCCCTGCCTCAACTGTCATTCAATGTGGGCGGCTGCTTTGCATAATTATTCGCCTGCCAATGCCAATGCCAATGAAATTAAAAGCCATTTGCCATAAGACTGACATGCTAATTAATGTTAAAGGAAATTGTAATTGGAAATGCTCGCACTTGCCTGCCACTGGATATGATTATAACTTTTGGCCACAAATTCTAACAAAGTTGCAGACCAAGTCTCATATGAAACAATACCTAAACAAACATAAATATATATAAATATATATATAAACATACTCATGTCTGTTTGTTTAAGTGAGCGTGTTTTCCTATATCGCAAGTGCAGCGCGTGTGTTTGGCTTGGCCGTAAAATGTTTTGTGCTTCGCAGATAGTTTATAATTTAGAGCTTACAACGACAGCAGCAGCGTCGGCGTCGGCGGCGCCGCGTTAACCACACAAATCATTATAGCCACGTTTGTGAGAATCGCAGTCCGCGCTGCCTTTTTAAAAGGGTCCCCCGAATAAAACAAAACAAACGAGACAGAGAGAGTGGGTGAGAGAGAAATATATACTGAGAGAGTGAGAGGCCACAAAGTCAAATCCTTTTTAGCGCCATAAATTAAGTTCATTTCCGTGCTAGACGCAACACGACAGGGCAGCAAACGTATGTGGTTGGCGTAGCGCGAGGAAGACCAGGCAACAGCATGGGGCAAGCGTTGGCTCGACGGATGACTCTGCGCCGATATATGAAAAAATGAGTTATGCATGTGCTGAAAAGAGAATCTGAACTAAGTTTGATGAGAAGGTTGATTCAATTTCCAGTTTATGCTAGTATAGATTGGCTATGTGTCTAACTATTCGAATACTTAATGTTGTCTAAATTTTAATTAAAAATTGATTTATATTGTGACATATTTGAATTTTTAATATACCTGCAAAAAAAAAAATAAATAAATAAATAAAAGTTAACAACAATTGACAATCTTATGTTAAGCATAATATTATTCAAAAAGTCGTCTGCCATCTTACCTAACGAAGTTTAATTAAAAGGCAGAATAATAATATTTATATTCCTCAACAAATTTCCTGTAGACTTAGTTAACTTAATTTGATGAAAAGGTCGACATAAATTCTAGTACATCTGCAATTTTTAAGATATCTGCAAATATATTGAAATCAAAATTACCAACAGTTGACTATGTGTATCAAGAAGGCGCCTCGAATTTTACCCAAGTTAGTTTGATGAACAAACAGCGCTATTTTCTAATATATCTGCAAATAAATTAGTATTATTTAACTATTGATCATTTGTCTCTACGTCTAACTAGTCATATATTTAATATTTCTGTAGCACGATCTTAATTTAAGAAAAAGATTTCTGTAATCTAATTAAATTAGTTTGGAGAAAAGGCTGAAATAAATTCTAATATATCTGAAATTTCTAATATATGAGAAAATATATTGAAATGAAAACGTTTTTCTCTTTATCTATCTAGTCGTATGAGTACTATTGATGAATAGATTGATAGGCTTTCTAAAATATGAAGTTTGGAGTTTACGCCTCGTATACGATTGCCTGCTATCTTAGCTTATTAAATTAGATTAACAGATGCCAACATTTTTCGATATCTCCCTAATTTCCAAAATATATCTGCAAACATCTTAAAATATGACAGCTGGTTTAAATATATCCGTAATTTCCAATATATTTCGCAAGTCAGTTGACTATTGATCACTTGTCTCCACGTCGTATACTTAATATTTCAGCCAGCACGAACTTAATTTGACAATCGACATAACTTTACAAGTTCAGCCAAGCAACGAGCACTTCTTCACGTATCTCTGGCAACTATTGAGCTTATATCCTGTCAGTTTACCGCCTTTCATATGCTATCGCCGTCGCCTCAATGGTGCTCCCAAATATGCTACAAAATGTGTTCCCACAGTGGCAAATCAAGTGCCAGCTACGATATTTACGGAATCTTCATAATTGAGTACTGACAAAAATACACTCGCACTTGATGTGCTGCAAAGCTGTCAACTGCTGCACGTTGCTGTTATCGACATCGTTTGCCACCGCTGGCACCGCCGCACCACCCTTCCCACCACTTCCTTGAATCATTAAGCACACTGGGCCGCACAATTTCCACTGCCAATTTCAAAGGACCCACAAAAGCCCAGCCCAAACGTCTCGCAATTTATATGCTCACAAAATGCACGTTATCATTGGCACACGTCTGCCGCATAGCAGTGGGCTGGGAGTGGAGCGTTGTTGAGGAAGTGGGCGTGGCGCTGCTCAGGTATGCCGCCAGCACAAATCTGAAATTGAGCATGGAATTTGCGTATTTTCTAGTCGGTATGCGTGTGTGTGTGTGTGTGTATTACCTCACTTATAACATGCAAATGTGTGTGTGTGATGGAATTTCTTCCTCTTGATCTATCTCTGTTTGTCTGTCCATGTTGCTATTTTCCATTTGTGCGTGGGCGTGTGTGCTTCGCCATGCTACGTGCTGTTGGCAAATATGACGCATACGACAAGCTGCAAAAGGAATCTTATCAACATCTTGCCATGAAGACCCGCTCGAACATAAACATAGTAACTACATTTAGCTGGCTTTACTTAGCTCATAGATATTTTAATATATTTTTGTTGACAAATATATAAATTGTGGAGGCCGATTGAGCTCGAGACCATTGCAAAGATTGCGATGGTAATAACAATTTTCTCTATAGGGTTTTATAAACTATCTATATTTTATTTATTATTATGTTGCTTATAGATCTGAGCCAGATAGTCTCAGCTTACTTTTATACTCCCTATAGAACTATAAAACATCCTATCAAATTATTCCGCGCAACATTGCGTATACTTAATCTTCACAATGATAGTTCCTCTCTAATAATTTAACATTACATAAATCCAAATAGTTTATCAATTTGGACATCCTAAACATCTTGGACGATTACAGCATCTTTGCGTAGCTAATGACAAATACGCACACTCATCGAGTGATTTATAGAGTTTAGCGAGCACATAAGTAGCTGGGAATATCTGGGTTGTTGTGTCGACTCATATATCATGTTGTAGTGCGGCTTGCATATGCCAGCAGCAGCTACGCATAGGCGCTACTTTCGATGGCAATGTCTGCGTTTGGCATTGACACATGCCACGCTCTGCGCCTAAACAGCTGCAGAAAATAAGAAACCATAAGGCAGTTGTGACACACTTGAGCTCGTATATCTATCACACTTGTAAAAAAAAGAAACAATTGACTGAGTAATAGAATAACAAAGAGCTGAAAACTTGTAATAAATTTGCTTCAGTTGCCATCAAAATCGTCTCATTGATTTACGAACAATGCAAATACATATATATATAATATGCATATATATCAATCATACGCACTGTTGGCCAGCGAAAAGAGCTTTCGACTTTCATTATGGCAATGCTAATGAAAAGAAAGCAAGTTGCTCAGCTCCTGCATGCAATTAAAATAATTAAAATAAACATTTCAAATGATAACAAGCCAAGCACAAACACACACACACACACACACGCACACACACACATACGCAGACTCACGCTTAAAATATTATCAACGCTTGGTCATCAATTTGTTTTTTGGCTAGCTTTGCTTTTAAAATGCAAATGAAATCAAAGCAATGCATAGGGAATTCATTTATATATACATATATATTATATATACCATATATTGCAAGCTTGTCAGTCTCTCTGCAAGAAAAACATTTTGAATGCAATTTTGTATTTATGACTGACACGAAACGCTGACCACTCGCTGCGGGTTAAGCAAGGCACATTTTATGCGTGATATTTTGTATAAAAGTACTTGAAAATATTTGCTTTTATGGCACAGATTCTGCTTCGACACTTTGTTGCCGTTTTATGATGCGACCCAAACATGATGATTCGTTCAGCTTTTGGCTGTTGCTGCTAATCAGAGCGTGGCGAAACGAAGCGAATGCTTTATCAGCTACTGGAATTTAGTATATGAATTAGTTTTCGTAAGTATTTAATTCCGATCTCAACATGTATTTTTCTTTTAGTATTTATTGCTGTTAAATATGTTAAAGAATTTTTTTGTATATAATATACATATTATATATATAAAATACATATATTTGTCAATATTTTAGTAGCTAAAGGATTATTTGTCTATTGTTTAGTTTTTATGAGTAGTCAAAATATTGACATTTTAATAAAAGTTTTTTTAATTTCAATTTTAATTTACAGTTTCTTTATATATTTTTATATATCATATCTACATACAGACAGCTGCCCTTGAGATAACGCAACTGATTGCTGATGAACCGAGCACATCAAATGTATAGGGTGCATGTGGCACAACGCATCAAAGTTTTAGCACTCGTCGCGTACACACACCAAGTCGCTGGGGCACATAAAAAAGTGTTTACATTTCATTCATAAAATATCAATTACGTACATGTGTGGCAGCTAAGTGACACAAACACACTCACACACGCACACACACACGCACTCATACACACACATGCGTGGCTTTTGTGAGTCAAATCGATATTACACAAATACGTGAGGACATCAGGGTTCATTGCTTAAGTTTTGCACTGTGTGACATTTTGGGCCAATATGGCGCACCACGCACACTGATGGAAATTTAACGAGTTGCACGCCAACAAGCAGCAGCAAGAGCAGCAGCAGCAGGCATAAAATAGCAGGACATTGCCATACAATAGCTGCACATTAGAATCAGCTGTCGATCGAGTAAGGGAGAGAGAGAGAGACAGACAACATGTAGCTAAATGCTCATAAACAACTCATTGCATAGTTGACGTGACAACCTTTGTTGTGGCATTGGCTATAAAGAAGAAGAGAATCGAAGGCTATAAAACATAAATATAGTTAATCAATGGCAGCCCTAGTTTATTTCAGTGTATCTCACAGCGCACTTTCCAACTTTATTTTGATTTCAACTAAATATGTAATTTAAAACGTGTCATACAAATAATTATTTAAATGCTTTAACTGCCCATCTCCCTCTCTCTCACTATCCCTCCCTCTCTCCATTGCATTCAGCTTAATTACAAAAATGATTGTGATTCGCCGCCAAATGGATCGTAGGGCTTAAATTACTTTCGCAACGCGTCGCTGATTCATAAACTAATTCCCGATTTATTTTGCTGTAAATGCAATTAGAACATTTAAACATTTGCATTAGCGACAAAATATTTCACAGTTTGCATAACTTAACGGGAAACGGGCGCTGTTAATGCGTGCATTCAAATCCGCTCACTGTTAACACGGCGCATTTAATTGACTCTAAATGCGGAAATGCTCTCTAAATGGGCTTTACGTTTACTAATGTCTGTGCCAAACTCATTTGCTCGACGCTATTTAAAAATTTGTTAAGTGTTTGCGACCAGACAAATTAGTTTAGGCAACAACAACAACAACAGGAAATACAACAAAAACATCCTTTGGCTGCTGGCAAAGTTAATATTAATGTGGGATTTCCTTTTGAAGCAAAGCTCTTCGCATGCAAAACTGCTTATGAATAAAGAAATGTTTGAATACACAACAACAACAACAACCCAGACACTTACCTAACCTGCCCCGGGAGCTACGAAATATTAACATACATTTTACATGGCGACGACCCACACATGACCCAAGTCAGTTGACAGCCCGCCAGCTTAGCCATTTGGCAGCCAATTGTGTGGCCCAGACGTTCTAGCCGGGCTGACAGCAGCGGAAGGAACAAATTTTCAGCACATCTGAGCAGCGTCGCAATCTTTGGCTGAAATTTACCTTCTTTTTATACCCTGAACCCATTGATTATGGTAAATTAGGGTATGATAGTTTTGTGAGAATGTATGTAACAAGCAGAAGGGCCATACCCCATAGTAAATATATGTTCTTTATAAAGGCGACGAGCTGAGTTGATTTAGCGCTGTCCGTCTGTCTCTCCGATGGTCTGTTAGTATGTTTGAACGCGCCGATTTCAGAAACTAGAAAAGCTAAAGGCTTGCAATTTGGTTTATAGGTCTGTGTATAGCACGCGCAGGTGAAGTTTACTTAATAAATTCGATAACTATTTTTGTTGTAATGTTATCGAATTTACATCTTATTGGAAACATGATTTAAAATTATACTTCCTATATCTTTATAGCTAGAGTCCCCAAATTTGGCATATAGATTTATGTAAACTTTATATAAAATTTTTGTTATATTTGGGATACCGCCTCCAAATTTTACTAGCCCCCTTTAAAAATTACTTGAAAATATAGCCATGTGAATGAGTTGGCATTTTTATAAAATGTACAAAATTCACCAGAATCAGTTCAACATATATGCTAAGGATCACAGTAGATTTGTGTGTATATTGTGTTAAAGTTTTCTGGTGATTCTTTAGTATTGTATTTGATAGATTGCGCCCTTGTAGTAAACTAAAAACGAACATCGGACGGCATTCAAGGGATTTACTAGTCGGCCACTCCCGACTAGAGCCGTCTACTTGTTTATTCTGATGCCAAAAAGGTCGCTCGCTAACAGGTGGCTGCTGGCACTTTAGTCATTGTCTGGTCTTTATGAAATATTTATTATAGTGAGGACATTGCAATGCCTTTGATAACATTATGCTTGAAGCTCAGCTGAAAGCTGTTGCTGTAAAATGATTTTTAGTAAATAAAAAAACAGCTTCTATTGAAATCTTTACTCAATAAATTTCATAGCACGGCGAACTGTGTTGGCCCAGAGGCAGCGTCAGCCATGATTTACAATGCATTGTTAATGCGCTTTTAATGAGCGCTGCACATATGTCTATATATATGTGTATATACTATATATATTTAAGGGAAAAAAGTTATGAACGGCGGAAAAACTTGTCGTCAGGGATTGCTGAGGCCTTGCGGAACGACAAAGTTGCAACGCCGATCCACGCGACGACGTCTTGCCGCAAAGCCGCCTTAAGCGCTCCAAACTTTTGCTGCACTCAGTCATTAACATTAAAGAGATGCCATGTCGTCGTTTTGGGTGAAACGAAAAACTTTCCAAACTGCGCCACGGCACATGTGCAAAAATGTGCCGGGTGCTGGGTGATGGGTTCTGGAGTCTGTCCTGTTGTGTTCTGTTCCATTCGCAACCCTTTGGCCCACCCCCAGCTGCCGGCTGCACTGCAGGGGCATATAAATAATTGAGTGGCGCCCCAAAGTAGGCAGCAAAGTGCTCGGGCTGCAGGTGCCGCAAGCGAATGTGAAAAATGGCTCGGAATAGATAGGACAGCTACTTAGTTATGCCAATTCTGTGGGCTGGCTCTAAATGCACGAGTTAGTGCGAGTTCTTGTTGCTTAAATCCCAATGCCAGACGCTTTAACACAGGTCTAAAAATAGAATTAAAAACCGTTGTGCCATTTCTATTAATATAAAGCAAAATTTGGTTTTGGAGCCTTACTCAATGTGACGACAAGTGCATTAGAAACCTTTGTCAAAAATATCTTTCAACAGAAATGCGATTAGTCTGGCGCTTTGTAGAACGAATTTGTGTTAAATAAATAATGCAGCCTTGCGGGTTCATAAAAACGAACTCGAGCACACTTAAATTGCACTCGAGCGGCCCACAAAGATGTTAAGCGGAGTCCCAGACAGCGGCAGCCCGCAAACGTTTGCAATAACATTTAAGCAAACCAAATAACAAGACGCATCAAATTTTTAACAACAAAAAATGTGTGTTGACATGGACAATGACGGACTAAAAGATACCCTGCAATGCTTAAGTTTGCTGTGCTAAAAGTTCTCTTAATTGTCATTTAAGTCTATGGAGAAATCTGGAAAATGCAAATATAAAAATGAGTTTTTTATATTTAAATATATGTTATTATTATTATTCTTATTATAAGTATTATTATTGTTATTATTATTATTATTATTATTATTATTAATATCAAGTCTATACATTCAAATTATTTATTGTAATTATTAAATTTGATATTTTTATTATTATTTATATTAATTAGTATTTTTTTTTTTAAGTATTGCATTCATGCTATTCAAACATTGTATCTTTACTAACTTCCCAGGAAATGTGAATATATGTATATGGGTATACACGAAGTATACTATATATATATTATACACCTACTTAATTTTCAGCATCGTTTACATGCCCGTTTTATTGACGTTCTTCTTAATGTTATTTTCCGGCTTTATGGATGCCATTTCAAGCAGCCGCCTGGGAAATTTCTTGCCAGAAATTGTGACGACCTGGTTGCACAATTAAAGCCAGGCTGAAACGCACTCTTAAGTTCTCAGTTAAGGAACTTGCTTTCAATTCGTTTTCAATTTCAGTTGCCATGGCAGGCATTGTCAGAGCCTTGGCAACGGAAAAACATTGTTGATTGAAACGAAACGCTTTAGGGAATTTCCAGCCGAAACATTTTAACAAACAAACGACAAGATGAATATTAGCTCAACAATATGGTAAGTTAGTGATATATGCACATCAGATACATAAAGATTAACTACTAAACATCTTTAACTTAGCTGGTGCAATTGCTACCACTCCGAGAGCATCGTCAATGTGGGTCCCGACGTGCTCTGCCTGCGCGAGAGCAACCTGCTCAAGTTCCTGCAGATCTCGACCATGACCGTTAGCTACTTCCGTGCGGAGACAGCCGCCACTGGGCTGCAGATTTCCGCATTTTCTGCCCACAATCGCTTTCCGCTCTTTGGCTTCGCCGACAGCATTCTGCATCCAAATATTCATATCTACAAATATCCCGAATTCACAAAATTCACTACGCTGCCGAGTAAGTGATTTAACTATATATAACTATAAAAATAAAAAATAAAAAGTATATAAATAAATTCAAATAAATATAAACTAGTATAAATAAATGAAAATGAAAATAAAATTCACTATTATAAAAATTAAATTCACTATTTATAAAAATTAAAAAAATATATAATAAAGCTAAATTAAAAATTTATAATATTTATAAAAAAACTGATATAAATAAATAAACATAAATATACATAAAAATTAATATAAATAAATATGAATATTCAATAATTAAATAAAAATTAAAATAAATTAAAAAAATATAAAAAAAAGTAAAATAAATATATATATTCAATATTTATATTTAAATAAAAATTATTAATAATAAGTATTAAATAAAATATTATTAATAAATGAATATGAATAATTATAAATATTCGATATTTCTAATACAATTTCAATTCCAGCCATCGATGTGGTGAGTTATACCACGATCAAATTCTCGGAGCTCGATCTGTTGGTTGGCATCGGCAGCTTTCCCAATTATTCGATTTTTGTGTTCAATTTCCGGACGAACACACTGCTACTGCAGTATCCGTCATATATAGTGACACCGGAGTTCGCTGTGATCCTGGGCATCACTAATTTACCCACGATCGTCCAGTATGACAAGATGGAAATGACCATCGTGTGCTACGATATGTGCTTCATTGAGAAGGACGCGTACTTGCATAAGACGTCCGCTGTGAATATGGGCAAGAACTATGCCAAGTCCGCCAAGCTTTTCATGTGCTTCGGCGACGACGGCGGCGTCTACGTGGTGAATGATTTCGGGGAATTCTCGCAGGTTGATGTCCCGTGCTTCGCGATCAAGTCACGCTGGAAGCCGAACTACATTACTGACAAAGGAGCCGATGAGCTGGAACCGCGTGCACACGCGGTCGTTGCGTACAAATCGGGATTCATCACCAGCAACAGCAGCATGGCGTTCTATCTGAAGAAGAAGGCCGGCGCCTTCATAGTCGAGTGGACCATCGATCAGGATCTGTCCAATATTGGGCTGTTCATCAGCAACAACAACGGGGAACTGTACGCGTCGGGCAAGCATGGCAGCATCGATCGCGTGGTGGTCGAGGAGAACGAGGGCAGACTGGTGCCAGTGCTTGTGGCCGGGAAGCCCATACTCACATTCCGCACGCTCGCCTGCTTCAAGGACGAGGTCGTCGTGGTCCTGCACAGCGATGGCTGTGCCATGATGGATCTGCCCTCGGGCAAGGTTGTGTCCCACGTGCCCATTTCGATGTCAACTGCCCTCGCCGTGCACCGCGCGAATCCCTTCGTCGTTGTGGGCTGCATGAACAGCACCCTCTCGCTCATCCACTTCGAGAAGCCATCGACTCCGAATGTGGTCAGCCGCATCGAGTGCGAGACGCCGCCCGTGTACGAGATAGCATTCCACGACAACTGCATCGTGTTCCAGGACCAGGCCAAGAACATACACGTGGTGAACGTCGAGTACCGGCCGCCCAAGATGACGCACTACTTCAGCTTCAATGACGACCAGCTGCTTACGCAGGTGTTCATCCAGAGCTTCCTGCTGGTGGAAGGCCCACGTCTGCTGGTCATGATCTCGCGCGACAAGAGCTTGGAGAAGCCCGGCTATGCGGAAGAGTTGTGGATCTACAACTGGGGTAAGGACAGACGTCTGCACCGGCGCGAACTCCCACTGCCCAACACCTACGTCGCCTTCCACACGCATCCGCCCATGGGCCGCTGGGTGCAGATTGAGATCGTGGCCGTGGTCAAGGACAGCACAGTCTTCGATCTGTTCATGCTGCACGAGAACAACGATCTCTTCTGGAACACCTCGATCAAGACGACTCACTTCAGCCACGTCACCGGCATCGGCGTCACCAAGCATCTGCTCACCTGGGGCGTTGACGGCGTCATGGTTCACTTCCGCCAGCACAAGCGCTCCCGACTGCCCTTCATGATGTCGCGCTACATTACATTACTGTTCAGGCCACAATACCTGAAACGCATTGCGGAGTGCTACAATTCAAAGTAAGTACAATTGTGAGACCATTGTTTCCAGTAATAAGATATAAATATAAATATAAAAATAATAGATATATGATATCAAATTTATATATATTCTGCGCTTCATCCAAATTCAATTGTGAATACCTCGCAAAATTTGTGTGATCATAGTTACCTTAAAATTTCTTGTGTAGGCCAAACATTTATCGTCTTTAAAAAAAATGTTTATAGAAAGATATACATTAGGAAGATATAGCTTTATCTTTAGATAAAAAATCAAATATCTGAGTTTACTCTGCTTCATACATAGATATGTACGCGGACTGTTCACTAAGTTTTCTTAGAGATGGACTATCTTCATCAAACTTTCACGAACTAGTAAAAATTATCGATAAGTGCCGATAAATAAAAAATAATATGAGTTATCGGAGAAATATAATAAACCCATGCTGCGTATGGTATTCACAAATATACATATAATTTTTCCAGTCTCTAGCTTTTGCACTTTAGGAGATCTCGCCGTTAACACGTCGGACAGAAATACTTCATGACTTCTTCTACCTTCTGTAGAGACACTTTTTTTTTGTCAGTGAGATCACATATGGGAGGAATTACAAATAGTAAAAATATACGTAAAACATCGAAATTTCAAACAATATGAAAATAAATGACTAAAACGCGGACATCAACTTAATGACAATCAATGTAAATAATATTATTATTATTATTATTTCATTGATATATACAGCTACATTAAAGTCTTCCTCTCTCTTCGCAGATACCTTTTAGTGCTGACTTGCAACAATGTCATGTGTGTCAGTCGGCTGCCCTCGCTGGCGGACAACATACGCGAGAACAGTCAAATGCCAGTTCCTGAGAAGTTCCTGGTGGTGCAGGCGGCGCTGGTGACGCGCATGTTCCTGCCGCTTACACTAAAGATGGAGGTCAAGGAGGAGTATACAAATGCGGATCTGTTCAAGCGCGAGAAGGTGCTGCAAATGATACAGGAGTTCTCGGCCAAGGTGACGGCGCTGATCGACTACGACATCTCCGTGACGGGCAAGACGCAGGGCATATTCAAGAAGTTTTGCTTCCACTACAAGTGGCTGGACACTGTGACGGAGGAGGCGCACAAGCTGTGCGAGCTGGAGAGGGAGTCACTGATGCTCGCCATCGAGGATCAGTCGCGTATTAGGGACTGGATATTGAAGCTGGTGACACGCGACGCCGTCAGCATTAACTACAAAGTGCGATCGATATTCGCGGATGCCAACTTTGAGAGTTTCTCTTTGCCGCGAAAAACTCTTTTGGCGGAATTCGATAAATATCGCTTCTATGATCTGGAGGATCACATACGGCTCTCGGCGATGTCCATGGACGAACTGGAAGACGAGGAAAGTCAGATAGAGCAGGCTTCCGCCGAAGACACCGAAGGCCCCGTCAAGAAGCCGGTTCACGAACTAAAGCCCTACGTGGTGGAAGGCCACAGCGTCTACAACCACATCATGGCGCCGCAGTTCCAATTGCAGGACATTCACTCGATCACCTCGAATCAGTTGTACAATAACAACACAAAGTATCGGTACTATCTGGTGGATCCCATGAAGGTCGAGTTCAACAAGCACTTCCACGAGGCACAGCAGCTAAAGAAGGAGACCATCGACAACGTCCTCAACACGAACAATGTGCTGATTAAGATCTACGACAATATGAACTGCATGCTAAGGCTTTTGTATATGGACGCGTTTATTCCGCCGGAGCTGACTGTGCCGAAGCTGGCCAAGGACGAGATCATCAAGTGCATCATGGAGGTGGATGACTGCGAGATCAAGGCGATCAATCGGCGCAGGAAGAAGACCATCGACACGGGCGGCAAGCGGGGCCGTCTCCTGCTGTGGTCCGTGGAGTTCTGGGCTCGCGCTCTGATCGTGATGATGGACGGCGTCATTGAGAAGCTGTGGGAGGAGGAGATCAAGAAGGACATACCCGTGCCAGAATTTACGCTGAAGAAGCAGCCGCACGAGTACACGCTGGAGGATCAGAAGATCTATCGCGCCTACGAGGAGGCCGTCAATCTGCTGCAGCAGGATCGTCGCAAGTATTTGCGCATTCTGAACGAGAACGAAGCCAAAACGCTGCAGCTGAAGACCAAGCAGATCCTCAAGCTGAACCAGCGCATCGCCGAGCTGATGCTGCTCAAGCTCAAGTTCAACTATGCCCAGAAGCAGTGCCGCACCCGCATGCTCAACCTGTTGGGCATCCACCACGCTCGCACGGAACTGCGCCATGAAATCATCGGACTGCGCGCCGACATTGACAAGCTGACCGACTATATAAAGCGCTACACGAATTTGCAGGAATTTTGGGATCGGGCCACGCAGGATGTACGCGCTCGCATTGAGGCTCAACAGACTCGAGATCGCGCTTTGGAACGACAATTCCGTGGCAATTTCCTGAACTCTGTGCCGCACGCCGCCCACGAGATGACGAAGCTCTTCAAGAAGCGACCGAAGCTGTCGAACAAATTGTTCAACTCCTCGCTCATCTGCAGCGAAGTGGCTCAGAAGCTAGGGCCCAAGCAGCCCAATCGTCAGACATTCCCCATGCCCAAAGAGGTATCCGACTTTCTGGCCTACATCGCCGACAACGATACGCCCAAGCATTGTCCCTCATCGGTGGATGCCAAGGCCTGGGATGCCTTCATCAAGCTGCGTCGCCAGAAGATCGAGAGCGAACTGCGCCTGAAAGGCCTCGGCCACCAAATGGTCGACAGCCAAAGCTACTACAACAACCTCACCAAGGACATCATCGGACTGAAGGAAACCAAGGCGCTGACCCAAAAGGAAATGGAAAATACCATACAGAACTATGTGAGTATAATTATGATTTATTCCCGAACATCTGTTGATATTACCTATTTTGCAGCTGGAGGCCTTGAGGAATATGCCACTACAGTTGACCTTGACCTTGGGCCAGGTGGAGGTCGAGGTGGGCGGCTCCGTCCAGTCGCTGTCAAACAGCGTGCTGATGCATGTGGACGACATCAACGATGTGAATCGCATGATAAAGGTAATTATTCGGAATATATATATATAGAAATAGATATTTGGTTTGTTATTTTTTTAATGCGATTTTTTCAATATTTCGTATTAAATATTTAATTTAAAATTTTTTTTTTTTTTTAATTATTTATTTCCCCTTTTATAATATAAATTTTTGTTGATTATTAACAAATTTTTTTATAGATTTCTATATTTGATCTCAAGTAATAATTAGATCATAAAGCGTGAAATCAATAATTAAAAAAATAAATATATATAAATATTTCTCATATATGTAAGTCTACAACTATATATATTTTTCTCTATTCCCAGGACGCTGGCAACAAGAAGATCAAGTCAATGCAGCGCGTAGCCATCTTCCGTCGTCAGGTGATCTACAAGGAATGGGAGCACAAGCTCTACAAGGCCAACATAGCCTATCTGAAGTATATGCTCGATGCCATCGAGAAGTGCAAGATAACCATCGAGTTTCTCAACATTTTACGCAACTGGGAAAAGATGAAAGCGGATCGACAGAAAATGATGTCAGCCGGCGCCATTGAACGCATAATCGAACAGAAAATTGCGGTGTTCCGCAAACAAATTGATCGCGTGTATGTTCTCAATTGCACCTCGATAAAGTCAAATTTAAACTTTAATTTATTTATTTTTAGCAATCTTAAAATCGATGAAGTGAAGCAAAAGACTCTCGAAATAAAGCGTCAAAATCATATGATTGACGCGAAAATCGATCGACTCAAAGTGGATGTTGCTCTGCAGGCCTCAATGCGCGACACAATGATGGAAGAGCGTCGCGATCGCGAGCAGAACGAACGGTAAGTTATATGTATATATAGACTAGATTTTGATTATTGATATGACTATCTCCCTTTCTCTCTCTAGTATGGAACAGATTAAGACACACAGACAGCTGCTGGACAATGTGCGTAAGCACTACGCCCATGTCTTGGAATTGCAAACGATTCTGGAGCTCTTACGTCTGCGCACCTACCCAACACTTGGTCCGCCCCTGCCCCAATGCCATCCCCCAGTACCAGAGCATATTCTCTACTCTGTGCCTTAGATTAATATATATTGATAATAGATTGTTTAAAATATTAAGTGAGTTGTCAGTAGTCTATAACTAACTAAGCAACCCTCGCAAATTGTTTTCAACTACAGCTAGCAAAAGTCAATTGATTTTCAACACCTTCGATTTTAATTAGCCAGGCCAAGCCAGGCAGTTACCGCAGACAGTTTATGCCCCGGCAAGTAGAAATTTATTAGCGGTTTTTAGCTTTGCCGGATATACTATTTTCGAATATATACACAGTATATGTATGTATATATGCATCTAGTCTCGGCATCTGCGTCTGTGTTTTTGGGGTCTGGGACTCGATCTCTGCCGCCACTTGATTTCATTTGTTTGTGTCTGGGCGAAGGCATAAAGCCATCGTCTGTCTGCCTGTCTATTAGAATTCGCTATTAATTTCGCTGCTTCTGGCTTTCAAGTGGAAAATAAACTTTTCACAGCTCAACAACGGACCCAGACACAGACACAGCCGGAGCCGATGCCGGAGCCCGAGCTGGAAGCCAATAAGTGAGCATCCGCTTAATTTCAGGCACGCAATTTTACATTAAATTGTTTTAATGGATTGCACTTGAAACTAAGCGGCGAAAAGCAACAAAAACAGATGCTGTCTGGGCGGGGCTTATGAAGTGTCGCTACTCTCACATTGAAGCCAGTGTCATGAGTAGGAAATTATATATGTATATGTAAATATGCATGTAAGTGCAATGAAATGCATGAACTGAAAGCAAATATAAAAAAAATATTTTAATAATATATAAATAAATAATAATATAAATCTATCTACCCTAATTCTAATGAAATCAATATAAAATATATATTAATTTATATATGTATATAATATATTTTTATATATTATTTTTTTATTTTTATATATTTTTTATTTTTATTTATTTTTATTTTAGGTTTGACAATTTAACAATAAGTACTACTTCATTTCTTCTTATATATTAAAATATATTGTGGTACATTTTTTTGTATATATATTTTTTTGTGGGGAAAATAAAAGGGACGAGGAACCCCAATCGAATTTATTGTTTACTCAAAAATTATAAGTAATGTAAAAATAAATTTGTTTTAATAATATATAAATATCTACCCGACTGAAATTATATAAATAACATATTTATATACATATATAAATTCAATGTTTATATATATGAACTAGAAGCAAATATAAAATATATATAAATAATATTTATATACACATTTCTTACCTTAACTCAAATGTAATGTATATAGAGTTTATAAAAATGTATATTCATATGAATTGAAATAAATACAGATAAATAAATATAAATAATATATATAAATATCTACCCCAACTCAAATGAAATGAATATGGAGTTTATGGCAATTTTATTTACACACTTTCCAATCCAAACCTCAAATGAATAACATTATTTTTTCTGTGTATGTTTTTTTAACAATTGAGCGGACACATAAATTATATAAATATTTGCGTAAATAGCTTAAAAGGCCGATATTACAATAATAAATTGTTGTGTTTACTTAATGCAAACATCAGTGCAGACAGTGGAAGATGAGGCCGATGTGACTAAAATACTATATGGCATTAAGATCGGGGCCAACTGTTTGCACTATGCCAACTGTGAATGACATTTAAATATTGACAAAGTGAAAAATGTGAAAATGAAAAATGCAAAATCGCGTGCGATGCGAGGTAGACGAACAGACAGTCGGACAGTCGGACAGTGGGACGGACAGCCCAGACAGGTCAACTTTGATGACGACCACGTCATGTAATCAACGCTTATCAGTGCTTATATTTCTATTTGTATAAACATGTAAATGCTCGAGCTCAACGTGCCAAACTGTACTTTTTGTGTGCTCAATGTTTTAAATAGGAAAGAAGTCGTAGATCTAATACCCTTAGCTAGCAACTTAGTTGTGGTTCTAATAATGTAAGCTAGCTGCGCTCTATATTAAGCCATACTCAAAACATTAATTATTTTATTTGAAACTTAAGTTGAATTGGGAGTGTCATATTTTATAGCATAGCTAATCTACCCGCTGCTTGAGCATTTTAGTGTTTACTTTGGCCCCGATTGTTTAACCTCAACGATGATTAGACATTAACTTATCTCAGTTGTATATTAGAGTACAAATAATTGCTATTCATTTGAATTTCTCAACATGCAACCTTACTAAATGTATGTATACCCTGTTGATATATGCTCACACAAAAATATATTTTAAGCTACAATAATGTTTAGCAAACATTTTTCATATATGTCATATTTAATATATATTTATTGTAACAGAATATGGGATATATGTATATGCAAATGCACAATAAAGTCATTTTTATATATAAATATATTTTAAGAAAGTAAAATAGTTAAAAATATATATTTAAAAACAAACAAAAATATAATAATTAACAGAATACAGAAATATATTTATATTAAATAATGTATGTATATTCCAGGACATTATCTTCTGCCTATATTTCATTATACCCCGAATTCATAATGGACGCACTCAGATCTAGCGCATCTTATCAAAAATAATCCTAAACATACATCTATGAGCTAATATGCTCCACATGTTGTTCATTGACGTCGTCTCTAAGCTGAGATCAAAATGATCGCAACAAATTCTAGAAAAAAATGAAGCAACTATTCAATACCCTTTTTTACACATTTTAAGCATTTGTGAACTACACAAAAAGATAAAAAATATATTTAAAAAAAATGTTAAATATTTGTATTAAATAATATTTTTTTTAAATATTTTTAAAATCTTATTATATATATAATATTATTATATATTTTATATTATACATATATATTTCTTATGTATTATTATATATTATTTTCAATATTTTCTTCAAGTTGTAATCAGAACCCATGCCTTACTCCTCTCACTATCAATACGATTGATTATCTTTAGTGTAGATGCCCTAGATACCCTATAGCTGACAATGTAAGTGGGTGCAGCTATTGCATAAATTGCAGCTGCACTTTGCATTCGCTGATTAAAGCGATGCCCGCTGATCGATGCATATTTAAGTGCTGGTCGAGCGAGGCAGAGCGCTCAGTGCAGTTTTTTAGATCTATCTAAGACGTATCCCTTTAAAATGGCCAAATTCGTGTTGATTCTCCTAGTGTGCGCCTTTGTGGCTGTAAGTCAAATGAAATGATTATATGATTCCGTGCTAGGTTCTAAAGCTAATTGATTGTCACAGGTCTGCTCGGGCGATGAGGTGAAAGAGGAAACGAATGCAGTGGACGAAATTAAGACCACTATCGAAGGCACCCTGAAGAACATCACGAATTACTTTAACGAACACATCAACCAGGATAAAGTCAAGGAGTTCATGGAGAAATTCGGTGAAAATGCCAAAAAGTTCTTAAGCGAAACCCAAAAAGACGCCGAAAAGTTGACCGAAAAGAAAGAGTAAATTATGAAATAAAATTTACTTAAAATAACGTGAACTTTGAATACTTTTAAATTCAACTAAATGTGATCGTAACTCGCCTTTACAAATGAATAAAAACAAAAACTGAAGCATATTAATCCGAAGTGCGATGAAATTATTTAGATCTATAGTATGAACTGGAAGTAGACAATGAATGTTATAATATTTCTATGCTGCAAAAAGAGAGAAGCAAAAAGACAAGGTTTATATAAGTATATATATACATATATGCATAATTCTATATTTCAATAGAGACAATTTTGATAGATAGATAGATGCAATTTAAATTCAATTTAACTTAGTAGTAATATTTTTGGGGACCTATTTGAATCATGTCTTTTACAACACTTAGAATTTGATTTGTTATATTTTAATATTCTTTGACATTTTATATTACATACAAAAATGAGAGGAACTCTATCAATCATATAGATAAGGCTTTTATGCTCTACACTCATTGACGTAGCCTCTAAGCAGTGATCGGAATAAAATAAACAAAATGAAAAGAAAAATCATTTGATGTTAGTCGACTGCTCAATACCCTTTTACGCATTATTTATGCAGATTAAAGCTGTTTAAATATATTTTGTTGTTGATTCCAAAATAAATCATGGCGAACAATTATAACTAGTCTGTACGAAAATATACGATGTCTGTTGAAACAATAATGCAAACTAATAATTTCTATGATTTATGTATGTATCGAATTTTGATTTATGTTATCAAGTTTTCTTGATAGACACCCCTTCACTTATGCAGACAAGATCAGATATCCCAATCAATGATTATCGGAACTGTTTGGAGAATTAGAAAAAGATCTGACTCAAGCTTATTATATATGAAGGAGTCAGTGTAATGAATAAATGTTTGAGTTTATTCCTGAATTACATTTCTTTCCTCGATCAATATTGTATCTAAGAATAAATGCAAAATTTGACTTGCTGATTGCTACAAACAAAGCCAAATTCATACACAACAACAACAGCAGAAATAAAAGCCGGAACTGAACAACATTCCAGTTTATGCCGAATTCCATTCGAAATCTCGTTCGATGCTCGCAGCGCACAGCTGATCACATGTGATCACATTTTCAGGGCTGATAAGTGCCGAGCACGTGCGATTGCGGAGCAAAGTGCTTCAATTGAGGCTGAAATTTGGGTCGCTGGTTCATCTTCATTATTAGTTCTCATCTGGACGCTTGACTGCTTGGAGCTACATCGAACATTTATAAATTCATAATAATGGCAAAGATCGCTTTTGTTTTTCTGCTGTTTGCGCTTTTTGTGGTAAGTTGACTTGAGCATAAAAATAGTTCAATTCGAATCAATATACTTATTCGCATCTGTTTCTTCTCTATCAAATTATCAGTTCTGCACCGCCGAAGAGACTAAACCCCAAAACACTGAATTCCAACAACTTGGCGCCCAATTCGGCAATGTGTTCAACAATTTAACCTCAATGCTGAAGGCCTACGTCGATCCGGAGGTCATGAAGAAATATGCCAACCAATTGATTGACAACACCAAGAACTTTGTGGAGAACCAGAAGAAGAACCTGCCACAAAACTAAAGCACTTATTTGTAAGATAGTTGAATAAAAACTGTATAATGTAGGCTTATGCAAGACAAATTCTATTAAATTTTGAATAAAGTGAACATAATAATAATATAATAATTATACAATCTACTAATATTCATTTAGCTATGAGGTTGATATAAACTATAGTCAATTTACTTTGTTAACGATTTGCTATACAATTAATGGAAGAGTCGACTGGCAGAACAAGAAGTAAGAATGCTGCAACCGGGTACAACCGACAATTTCAATTTTTTTTTTTTTTTTTTTGGGACAGAAGTCGGCAAAGCGTCTGTGGTAACTCAACTGTTCCATTTCTTAGCTCTAGTTCTAATATATTGAATGATATAGTTTGCTTCTGAATTACAAATGTAGAGGTTCGAACTCTAAAAAAAAACTATAAAGCATACATATTTACTTCATTCATCACATTTGCACATTTACTCTATCTCTTTGATCTTCAGCTGTCATAGCGCGCATTTAATCAAAATTTCAGGAGTCTAGTATATGAAAGACCTATGGATAGACGGAGGGATAGTTGAACGGACAGATGGACTGACGGATAAACAGCTGAAAACCAAGATGATATTTATGTATATACATTTCTGTTATATGTTACGGACATAATATGGTATATATATCTTATATATATTCAGATAATGTATATTAGAAAACACACAAACATTAACATTACAAGCATCACACATAATATAAATACCAAAGTCAAATAAACATATTACCTAAATCAATTTTAATATCTTGGTTGCCCATAATAATTATATAGTGCTAGCTCACTCGAAGCTCAAAAATACAAATTTGGTGTTTGTTTTGGTCTCTTTATAAAAATATAAACTGAGCATGTGGCGTCCACGCACACACACACAACGCACACACACGAACTTACAATCAACGTACAAACAACTATCGACTGCATGCCGTATGCCGCCCCTGACCTCTGGCCCCCACATAGCCCGACTTCTGGCTGATAACTAATCCAAAAGAGACAGCAAAGACGCACAGAAGACGCAAAACGAGGTGTTCTTAAGAGTGACATGCCAGCGGTTAATTCAGTACTTAGCTACGTCTTCAAGTGTGCAGAGCTATATAGTTCCTTATCCAAACCCTAAAATGGCCAAGATCGCTGTCCTGTTCGTGCTCGTTGCACTCGTAGCCGTAAGTCCGATGGGCGAATCCGTCCGTCCGTCCGTCTGTCTGTGTATGTGACTCTGACTCTGACTTTGATCATTCCGTGTGTTTCTCTCCGTAGATCTGCAATGCAAGCCGCGTACCACGTGATGCTATCGAAACACCCTCTCTAGGCCCTGCTTTCCAGCCCTTCGTCGACAGCGTGAAGCAGCTGTTCAGCGAGAAGAATACCGCCGTAAGTAGAGAATATTGATTGTTGATTGTTGATCGTTGATTGTTAATTGACTGTCACCCAAATAATCCACATGCAGGAATTGAAGAAAACCGGACAGCTGATTTCGGACCGCGCTGGGGAGTTCGGCGCAGATGCCTCCAATTTGTTCAAGACCTGGGTTGACAAGCTCAGCAAGGACATCGAGGCAAACACGAAGCAATAAATACACATAACATACAACGAACGATGCTAATAAATGTTTAAGAACTTGCAAAATAATCAACGACTGTCCATCATTTCGTAATTAGTCCAACGTCATCCAGAGGCGCAGCTTGATGCGCGGCATGGCCAGCAGACGGTAGGTGGCTATCGGGGAGCTCATGGGCAGCATCTGGAAGTCGGAGCTCTGGCCGGACTCGTTGTAGTAGGCCTCGAATATCTGCGGCTCCACGTCCATCAGCTGCTTGGCCCGCACATGTACGGCCGGCAGCGTGGCAAAGTATTTCACCAGCATTATGTCACGCGGCGACGACATGATCTTCAGGCTGTAGCTCAGGCGGCGCTCGTTGCCCGTGCCGAGCAGCAGCTTGACGCGCAAGCGCCACGACTCCTCGAACACGTAGATTGTGGACGTCTGGAAGCGAAGCTCGGTATTCAGTCGGGACGCGTTCTGAGGCCAGCGCAGATCCAGATCCTCGTACGAAATCCGTTGGGCACTCAGCTGCCGATGGCACTGGCGCAGCGGCTGGACGGCCATCTGGTCCAGCTTGTCCATGGTCTCCAGTGCGGTCAGAATCTCGTCGCTAGACATTTTCAGATAGTTGCAGTTGGCCTCGTGCTCGTCGCTCTCCTCCTGGCAGCCCTGCCAGGCGCAGCCCAGGCAGCGGTACCGGCAGTGCACGGGGCGCTTGGCACACTCCGTTTTCAGGTGCTTGGCCAGGCACTTGTACTCCATTTGCTGTTCGCAGTCGGAGCAGCTCTTGGGCAACTCCCAGAGGGTCTGGCCGACGGCCAGATTCTTAGTCAGCTCCTGCCAGCTAATGTGTGTGCGGCAGTGCGGGCACTGCGCATCGCGTCTGTTCAGCGCCGCCTCGGCCAGCAGGCGGGTCACGCAATCCTCACACACGATATGCCCCAGGGTGCACTGATAGCTATCATCCGGATGAGGCAGCTCCAGGCAAACGGTGCACAGCATT
Organism: Drosophila meridionalis; assembly: GCA_035045145.1. Classification (NCBI taxonomy): domain Eukaryota; kingdom Metazoa; phylum Arthropoda; class Insecta; order Diptera; family Drosophilidae; genus Drosophila; species Drosophila meridionalis. The sequence goes on from JAWNPG010000040.1 coordinate 4,332,349, forward strand.
ACCTTGCGCAGGCGCTCGCCTAGCTCCAGCTCAGCGCGTACCACATCGCCGGCACTCGAACCACTTGGCTGATCCCCGCTCGGCCCCTCAACGATGTTCAAACGCTGGCGCTTGCAGGGCCTGGTGCCCTCATCGTCCGTGTTGGCCATTATGAGTTTCAATTTTGATGTTTAGTGTCGCTGGTTTCTGTTCTCTGTTTTCGTTTCTCTGTTGGATGCAATTGGCACGAGTTGGCTCCTGGAAAGTTAGCCGCTGTTGTTTGAGGTTATTTTCATTTGTTTGTTTCCAATGTTGTTGATTTTCGTATGTTGACTTGGCTCACAATTTGTGAGCCCCAACTGGCCAAAACACACAGCCCAGCGACAACGCCAGCCTAGATCATAGGGTGTAACATTATTTGAATACGACTTTCAGGGAGTATCAAACATAAAACAAATCTAAAAATTGTAATTTATAAAAACCTGAAATTTCTTTCGAAATAAATCAAATTAATCTAAAAAAAGTAGAATAAAAATATCTATAAATAAAAATGAATAAAAAATTAAAAAAAAAAATTATCTATGCACATTCAAAATTAAAGAACGTATGCCTCACGCTTAAGTAAAATTTATATAAAAAAAATTTTTAATAAAAATAAATTTTTAAATTTAAATATAAATATATAATATGAAAAAATGTTCGTTTTGGTAAACTAGAAAAAAAAAAACAGATTTTGTAAATATAAAAATCAATTAAAATAAAATATAAAATAAAATAATACAAATATATTCTTTTCAATTGGAAATTATTCAGGTTTCAGAAATTTTTGCCTCCTGCTAAATTATAAGTACAGCATTTGCATTTATATATTTAATATATGTGATATACTAAATATCAGATCTAATCTATATAAAAATCCCCTAAGACCACAAAATACACATATTATAAATTTAATTTTGTGAGTTTTAAACGGACTTTGCCTCAGGTATTATATATTTATAAAAGAAAAAAATAAATTTTAAAGATTATAACACACTTCCAAAATTTATATAGTCATCTTTCTGGGGTTATCAAACATGAACCCACGCTACAGTTTAATAGAAACCAAATTGCTTTTCCGGCTATGATAAGCTTTATGCTCGTTCACTAAACGAACAAAAATTATTTTAGTTTCGTTGTGATTATATTTTGGATTACTAATATTTAGCGTAAATTGTGGATTACTATTATAATATTAAGCTGAAATAGATGTATAACAATCGGAAATGTCTATAGCTTTAGCAGCTTAAGCACTGCGATTTCGTGCTGCTATAATATGAAAGTTAGAGATCATGGCAAGTCGGTAAATATTATATGAAATTTCTTTGCAAGTTCCACAGCTAAGAGAACAGCAATTCTGAACTTCTCTATACACTAAAACTATAATTCTCCCATTTATTTTCTCTCAAATTTAACTACGTTTTACATAGAGTGAGTGAGTATTAAGCAGTCAGTTGTGCTCGGTTACAAAATACTTGCTTATTATATTTTCTATTTAAATAAAATTGATGTTATATAAGCCTCTGTGCTTTGAAGCCTCTTGATAAGAGGCAACACGCCATGTGAGGCAACATAATTGATGCAATCATTCTTAAAATGTCAAAGTCAACTAATAATTGTACAAGGCGGCAATCAAGCTTGAGCAATGGCTCGAAATGTCGACACACGCCCAAGCTCTCTCTCCCTCTCTTCCTCACTTTAGCAAAAAAAGCAAACAAATAAATGCTAAATTACATGCACAAAAAGGCGACAGCTGTAAAATATTTGCCAGTTATTTCGCACACCTGTCTGCACAGCAGCCATGGCCAAAACATGAATAATGTACACTGCTCTACCTATCCCACTCTACCTCACTCCCCCCTATCTCTCCCTCTCTCTTTCTCTCTTTCTACTCCTGCTCGTACGTTTTCCGTGTTCAAGCCATCAATTCGCCTCAGCCTCGCACGATTGCATAACATCAAAGTAGATTTTTGCTTCCCATTCAAGCGTATCGCTTCTCTTAGCCAAACTAAAAAATGTTCCCAATGAAAAACGCTGCAAATTCTGAAGACCCTATTCGTTTCACATTGTCGTTCAGGCACACCCCGCTGGCAGCGTAGTGTAAAATTTATAAATGTTTAGCATTTCTCACTAATGTATGAAATTCCTTCATTTCATCTCCCACTCTCTCATGTTTAGAAATCTTTAACTGTGTAAGTTTGTATTATTAGCATTATTTTCTTTGCTATTTCAGTAGTATTTATCTTAAATATAAAATGCACTCTACACGTTAGCCTCATACATTCAAGCCAATGCAATTTGCACACTTTGATTAACTAAGCAATGCATTTTTTATGACGTAAATAAGAGAGAGATCTTTGCCTTGACTAAAACTTGAGCTGAGTTGCTGTACAGTTGCATTGGCATTCGTGAACCAATTCTCAATGTGCTGCAATGACACTAGCTTAAAGTCTTTTTATACCCTGAACCCAATGAAAACGGGAAATTGGGCTATGATACTTTTGTTAAATGTATTTAAGAGGCAGAAAAAGGCATGTCAGATCCCATAAAGTACGTATCCTCTTGATCAGGGCGACGAGCTGGATCGATTTAGTCCTGTCCATCTCTCTTCGTATGTTTGAATGCATCGATCTCAGAAACCATGAGAGCTAGAGACTTGAAACTTTTTTTTAAAGTCCATCTATAGCACACGCAGATTAAGTTTGTTTAAAAATTCGATAACTATTTGTGTTGTAATGTTATCGATTCTAAACCTTATCAAGCTTACATATACGCTATTCTATAGCAATAAGATTCTTATTCGTAGTTCTATCATTTATGCTGTAGTTTTGAACAATTCCCTTTAACTCAACTCAATTAAATATTTAAAATACTACTGTGAACATGTGGGTTTGTATACAGCAAATAGTCTAAACAAAAGCGGACAGAGCGCAACAAAGCTCCAAATAAATCACACATACGCCATGTGTGCATTTCAGAGACTTCAGTTAAGTCGCCTGCTTGTCAATCGACAGTGTAGCAACTCTTATTTAATTAAAAATTTAATAAATGCTGCCACAATAACACACAAAAGGGGTGACAGAAGCTGAAAAACGCGTAACCTATTTTGTTGTTGTCCTCTAGCAGAAAAGAAAAAACAAACACACCCACACACACACGCACACGCACACGATTGCAGTTCGCCTTCCAAAACAATATGGCAGACATGCGTGTGCCTGTAGCTGTTTGTGTGAATGCATTGTAATGCTAATTTAAATAACGATAAGCCCAACAAGAACACCAGCTTTACCAACAACACCAATACACACCCAACACACACACACACGTTGGCAGCGACAACAATGGCAACAATAATAGGAAAACAATTTGACATGCTGTGATTTTGCCGTCGTAGCTGCTATTAATACTCTATCCACTTATGGGTCCAATCAACTAAGCACAGTCACTAATGCAGGTGTGTGCAAATACAACTCTTCTATACGATTCTCAGCGATTATAGACAAGTGGAAGATGGAGCGAACATTAGAAAGATATAGCAAATCTTAGAATTACCCATAAATTAAAATAACCATATATAATAGTAGTATTAGTATTAGTAGTATTAATAGACAAGGTTTAAGTTTAAAAAAAAAAAATAAAATATTAAATAAAATTGGATACAGTTTTTTTCTTATAATGAGATTTTCCTAAGAACTTACAAAGAATTAATATTAAATATTAAGAAACATTAAGAAACGCCTTCAAAAGCTTAAAGCACAAGGCTATATATACAGATAACTACAAAATAAGTTAGCTTAAACTTATCAATCTAAACTAGACTAATGCCTAAGTACCAAAAATGTACTACTAGAAAACAAACTGAGACAAATAAAGTTAAAGTTAAAGCTGAAAACGGAACATCGGAAAGAGAAGTTGTGGAATTGACTTGGTACTCCTTATATATATATATTATATGAATGCTATATATATGTATGTGTATGTATATATCTACTAATAATATTTTTCTACATATGTAGAAAACTTGTTAGGGCATGAAATCTGTGCCTAAGTTGAGCATATTTTCTTACAGCAAGATAGACTGTCAGCGTCGATATGGCATCCACACACTCACTTGCATTCACACACACACACACACGCACACACAACTACTACTGTTATATTAGCGCTGTATGCAAAAACAAATAATAAAGCCACTTGCGCATAAGAACGGAAAAAAAGCATACTGTTGTGCAGCGTTTGATTGTTGTTGTTGTTGTTGTTCTTGTTGCAATTGTTGCTATTGTCGCTGTTGCGTGAGCGTGTGTCAGGCCAACATAGAGCAGGCATTATCCTTTCTATCACTTGCCACATTTTCGCATAATGCGGCGTAAAATAGCGTCATTGTTGTTGTAGTTGTTGTTGTTGTTGCTGCTGCTGCTGCAGTTGCGAACAATGAATACATTTGTAATGTTAATGGAATGCAACGGCAACAGCAACAACAACAGCAACAATAGCAACAACAAACACCAGCAACTAGCAACTACATCATCAGCTATTTTAGAGCTGTTGTTTGTTTGCATTGCGTTGCGTTGTGGTGCGTTCTGTGTGCTCTGTCAGTTCAGTTGCTTTGCCATAAAAAGGAACGCAAGCCCAACGAAAACATGGGCGACAAAGCAACGCCCTCTAGCAATAGGTAGACGCACCATGCGCAGCAATACCTACATATCTACCTACATTGCCTGAAAAGATAGCAGACGATTTGTTAAATAAAATATAAAAAAAAGAAAAAAAAAATAAAACTAAAAAATAAATAAGTTTTTTTTTAATTATTGAATTAGACCTTAGTTTAGCATGTATAAAAAATCAAGTAAGAAATCAAATTTTTAACTTCAAAAGCGTAGAATTGGTTGACAGATGGTCATAGACAAAAACAATATTCTTTTTTATCTTTTGAGAGCAAAGTATAATGTATTAGGTAATGATATGGGACGGTATCAAAAATATAAAAAATGCCGAAATTTCATAACATATACAATAAACTATTTGGAAACTTTGGCGACTATAACTTAAAATATATATATACTTTATAGAATCTGCCATGCTCCCTTCTGCTTTACTTCTTAGATTCTTGTCAAAACATATCCGTTCACAAGCT